>JBBMOL010001264.1:0-43857 GCA_037954665.1 Laguncularia racemosa | reverse complement strand
TAAGTTTTTATGATTTTTGTAGTTTTTTTATGATTTTTATTATTTTTTTATGATTTTTATTAAATTTTGCATAATTTTTGTTAAGAGTTTTATGCTAAGTTATTATCTATTCTATTTTGAAATCTAAAGTTTTATTATTATTTTCCTAATATTTTTATTGTTTTTCCACATTTTTATTATCATTTATTATTATTTTTTTTTTTCTACATTATTAAATCCTAAAAACCTAATTTCTACATTTTCCTACTTATGGAAATAAAACATAAAGCATAAATAAATAACTAAATAAATAACCAACAAATAAATAATCAAATAATAAATCAAATAATACAAATAAAATTCAAAAAATAAATAAATAATCCAGAAAATTCGACTTACCTGGATCCGGGTCGATGCGCGGGTCGGGTCGGGTTGGACACGGCGGCGGAGAGGGCTCATTCACGGCTTTCCGGCGGTCTTTTGCAACGGGTGAGGTGTCGAATCCTAGCTTCTTGAGGGTGCTGAATCCAATGGTGGTGGTGGTTTGCTCCCAGATCGTCTCCTGGTGGTGGTTCAACTCCGGTCGGTGATCGCGATTTTGGTTCTCCTCCGGTGCTCTCCGATTTGCTCTCTTTTCTCACTTTCTCTCCATTCTGATCCGTGTTTTGGCTTCCTCTACTCCTCCTCTATTTATAGGCGTTCAAAATCGAGTTGGATAAGCTTGGATTTCCGCCGATCGAAGCAAATCGGATCGACGATTAAATAAACCAACTCCGATTCGTGCAAATCCTTTTATTTGTTGAGATTTGATTCCAATTGAATGATGTTTATCTCAATTCTGTTGAAGATCTGTTGGATTTGTGCCAAAAAATCGAATCGAAACGGCCAAAATGCGAATTTTTCCTTCGCCGGCGATCTCGGACCCGAGGTAAAAGACGATCACGCGCCCGGCGCGCGCGTTCACTCCAGCCAATCAGAGGTTGCCACATGTCCTGGATAAGTAAGAAAAACAAAACGCGGAAACTGCCTCCCCCGCGATTCGAACCTGCGACCGAGCCCCCCGCGCGCGCCTTAGCCCGTGGTCCGGACCAGCTGGGCTAGCCCACTTTTCTGATTTTTCTAATTTCGCAAATTGCATATATGTAATGCGATTTTTTTATTTTTTTGTATTTTTTGAATTTTCAAAAATTTGTAAAAATTATTTATTATTTATTATTGCCATTTCTGAAATCATTTTTCAAAATTGATGTTTTTTCCTATTTATTTTTATTTTTTGAATATTTTTAATTATTTATGCTAAATTAGGGAAAAATTAGAAAAATTGGAAAAAATTAAGAATTGATTATTATCAATTATTATTCATTCCTAGGGCAAAAAATGGGGTGTTTACAACCCTAGCAAACTTATTAATGCCATTTCATGTAATTTTAAGAGAGTAAATGTATGTGCTGGATTATTATTAAGAGAATTTTTGTAAAGTTCAAATAATACTCAAATTTTATTATTGTATTGTGGTCAATTTGCATGTTAGTGGGAATTTAGTTATAAAGGCTAATTACTTATTAATTTGCTTGTAGTTTGTGGAAGACATAAAGCTGATTTGACAACTATAGAAGTTAGATCCAAACATCTAATCGCTGTTCACAAGAGTACATAAATGGAGTCCAAAGTTTTCTTAGGTAGCAGTGAAACATGGGCGAGTTATAGATGGCTTAATACAGTGTCCTTGTCGTGATTGTTTGAATAAAAATTGGCATACTATAGAAGCAATTGAGCACCATTTAATGACTAGGGGAATGGCATGGTCCTATCAGACTTAGATGTACCATGGAGAGACATCTCACGTAAATAAGTTTCGAAAGATAGTGTCAAGAGTGGTATCAGATGAATTGGATTGTGATGAACTTGATATGAACGAAGCAGGCAAGGTTAAGGAGACCGCTAATATTGAGGGACACAGTTTTGATGATCAAACTGACTAACAAATTTTAGAGGACATAGTTCATATGGTTAGTGATTCCGATAATGATGATTTCAATGTTGAAGTAAGTGATGAAATAGAAGTAGATAGGTCTAATAGCCCACTGATGATGCTAAGCGTGAGGTGTACCCAGGGTGTAAGAAGTTTTCATTATTATCAGCTATGATCAAGATGATGCACTTAAAAGTGGATGGTCGACAGTCAATTAAGAGTTTTAACATGGGGTCGGAATTTCTCAAAAGCATATTCCCTTGTGGTGAGAGGCTTCCTCGTCATATTATGAAGTGGGGAAGATGCTCATGAGTTGGAATGGATGTGCATTTGATTCTGCTTGTAGGAACAAATTGTGGTTAATTGGAAGGAGTTTCAAAATCTAGATCTTTTAAAGTATGGTTTTTAGGTGGAAGATTGATAAGGGGGAAAAAAAAACATCAAAAAACGGTGTTAAGATATTTTCCTTTAAAAACCCCTGACTACAACGATTTTTATGTCTAAGAAAATATATTGAGAGAAAAAGGCATAAAAAAGACCCATGTTATGAGGAAAAATGTACTAAAAAATCCTTTTTTTTAAAGTGGGGAAAAGCCTTAATCGAAATTTCCCTCATTTTCCCTCGTGCACGTAATTGCGTTTAAATCTTGCTACCATGGGTTTCAATCCTTTTGGGAAACTTGGTACAACAATATTTGTGGCAGTAATATTTTTTCCCATAAAACGTGCCCCCCATAAAAGGGTGTATGAAGAATCCTTATATGTTTTTTTCCTTTTAAATTTTAAATCTCGGGTCCTAGATCACCGGGGAAAGAGATTGACTTTTTAAAAAACCCCCTTAGTTATGGTTGAAGGAGTTATGGATGGATGGGTGAAAAATTTGATGTGGTATAAAGTAAATCATTTTTTTATGCATGCAACCTTTTTGGACGATTCATGTTTTTCCCCCCTGCATGGGATATAGGGGGTTTGGACCCTAAGGGTTTTAAAGTTTGTCCAGTAGAATGGGACAGAATTGTGTGCACTCACAAAAAAAATTTTTCACTATATGGGTATGGCTTTTTTTTAAAGGGAAACCACCTGGTGACATAGAAAAAGTTTAAATGGTAATTGGGAAAATCGACTACCCTAAAAATTTTTCATTTTTTAACATATTTAAATCAACTTTCATTAAAAAATGTACAATGGGAAAAATTTGTTGGGATAGAATAGAAAACAAAATATGATGAAACTAATTGGTGTAAAAAAAAAGAAAATTTTATTTGAGTTTACCTTTTTGGGAATAATTTTTGGTTTTAAGCATATCTCAATGAAAATGATATTAAAAAAATATTTGCGATAATGTTTTTTTGGGAAACCCTCTCTAAAAAAAAAGGGTAGAACCAAGGACATGATAAGGCAACCATCCCCCTTTTGAGGGATAACTTTGAGAATGAAACTTTTTTGAGGGTGGATACTAGAAAGCCATAGCAGATATAATTTGGCACAGAAAAAGGGTTATGTATTTGTGTTTTGTTAAAAATTTTAAATTGCCAAATGGCTTTCATCTAACATATCAAATCGCTTTGAGAAAAACATGGGTTTCCTTAAAGCGACATCACGGGATCTCAAAAAGCTTAAAGGTCAGTTCCAATGATTTTTTAAAAAAGGATTCTTCAATTGGTTTGGTGGCCTTTTTTGGGGTTGATGGGGTATATGGTGAAATTGTTGAATTATTGGGGTTTTTTTAAGAATTATTTTCAAAGCAATTAAAGCAAAGTTTGTTGGAAATTTTTGGAAAAAGGGTTTTTACCCCAAACCCCTCTTTTAAATTAGAAAGATTTTCCACCTACATTCTTTAATGTGGGGTCCACCTTAGTGAATTTGCCAAAGAGAAAACCCGTTTATGTGGACCATGCAGTTAGATTGATGATCCGATAGAGAGGTATCTAGGGGATTGAAAAAAAATGGTAAAAAATAGGCCCCCCCTAAGGGTTTATAGTAGAAGCATAATTGCAAAAAAGAAAGTTAAAAATTTTGTGCACATACCTGAAGTATTGGACAAGGTTTAATCCTTTTTCTTGCGATGGGAGCCACAGGAAAACCCCTATGGGGGTTTTCAAGTTTTTCCAAGGGCCCCATACTTTTGGTGGATGCAAGTATGGGGTGTTAATTTAACTTAGACAAGTTACTTTATCATGTGCTGAATAACTTTTGGGGAAAGCTAAAACCTTTTTAAAGCATAAAGGGCTTAAACACTAAATTTTTATTTTTTTAAAATTTGTATCTATCCTAATCAAAATGTCATATTATTTAGGGAGTTTGAAATGTCTTAGTGTGAATAATTCACTAAACATTGGGGGATGACATGAGTAGGCAATTTTCCTCATGGTTCCAAAAAAAAGTAAACTTTCTACATGCTTATTTAACAATGCCCATCAATTATAAAAAAATTTTTATAATTGTATTTTCTTATAAAAAAACTTTGTGTCATATTTTTTGTGATTTTACAAATGAAAGTGAAAGCCGGGAAGCTAAAAAGACTTAATGCTCTACATGGGGCAAAAAAAAAAATGAAAAATTATTAAGCTTGATCAAAAAGGTGTGAGTTTCTTTAAAGGGGAAGGGGACAAAGACGCAAGTGCAAAATAGTGGTGTTTGTGTGACAAGTCCCACAAGGGGCACCCCATTGTTTTTTATGGTAATTGAGAGTATATACAATTAAACTATGTACATGGACATGTTTATTCCTCTTAAAGTGAAAGGGGTTGGGACTTAGAGCGAAGTAAAACCAAATTTATTGAAAATGATTAATAAGCTAAAAAAAAGTAAAAAATTTGGTAGATAATATCCATTCATACTAGCCCAAAAGATACAAAATTTTTTACTGAGAGTCCAAAAAAACGTTTTAAAAATGATGGAAAGTAGTAAAAAGAACCCCATCATCATTTTTTTCCCTTTGAAAATTAATCAACTCCCCAAATTTTCAACCAATGGAAAAAATGATGAAATGCTCTAGAAGAGGCGTTAAAACATGAAACATGCCTAACAGATATTTCTAAGGCATTTGTGTAGATCGGGCTCCCTATTGGATAAGGACAAATATAGCTATAACAAGTCATGTAATTAGCAAAGATGGGGATAGTGATGGTGGGGCCAAAACGAGCAAGATATAACAGGTAAAAGTTGTTATTTTAAAAGGTGTTATATTTCTATTGTATATTTCTATATTTTTTTCTTTTTTACAGTAAAATTTTTTTTTTAATTTCTTCAGTATAAATATGACCAACTCAGAAACCTTTATAGAATTTTTTTTGGGGATCTTTAGATAAAAAAATTTAAAAATAACCAATATTGTTAGTGTTAGTTAATTTTTACTATTTTAATTTCTAATTCAAAACTTTTTCACTTAGCAGATGAGGGTTAGAGCTAAAAAATTGGGTTTTGTAATGTCCAATTCATACATTAGCAGCAATAAAAATGGAAGACTTCCCATTTTGGCAATCCTTTAGCTTTGATTATAATGGGATGAATAGATAAGAAAGGCGTTATTTTAAGAAGATGAGATGATGGACAAATAACAACAGAAGGGTTTCATTAGGTTTCTTGGGATGATGAGAAAAATGAAAATGAATAGAATAACAAGAGAGAGTGAGAGGAAAGTTAAGTGACAGAAAAAGGAGAATAAAAATAAAAATCCCAATGGAGTAAACAACCAAGAAAGAAAAATAGGTCCATTCGGCAAGGTTATGGAGGAAATTATGAAAGACAATAGGGGCCCAAAATTTCCCATTTCCCAGCGGGTGCAATACTATTTAGGCAAAATGCGAGTTTGCTTTTGAAAAATTCAAAAGCTATGCATCTTGGGGAACCCCTATTTGTGGGAATTGTATAGAAAGGTTAGACTGCAATCCCATTGATGTACGGAGCCCCATAGGAAAATGTAGTAGTAAGTAATTTTCTAATTAAATTTTTTTTCTTTCTTTCTTTTTGCTTTCAAAGCATGTTACAAAAGTCATTCTTAAAATTTTTTTCCCTTTTCTTCCTTGGGTTCTAATATAAGAGCTTCACCTTTTACCTTACCTACATATCCAACTTTGAAGATGGGGAATCTTTGTTTTCCCAAATATTAAATTTAAATTGTAATGGCCAGACAAGTTGCAATATAAAGGTTAAGGTAAAAAAAAACTTCAAGCTCTGTGAATAGAATTTAGCTTAATGTTTAGGATTGTTGTGTAATTTCATGTTATTACTTGCGTACTTGTTTCCAAAAAACTATATATCGCCCCCTTTATCACTGCATGTTAGTGAAATATTTAACCCCTAATGCTAAAAATTTTAGTGTGGTTACTGATATTAATATTTTTCCTTTCCCCAAAAAATTCTTCAAAAATGTTGTTGTCGGGGTTTTTTCCTCCAATAGTTCTTTTGTGTGTGTCCCAAAAAGATTCTTCCCAAAGGGTTTGCTTCTACTTCTTTTAGTCGTTTTTAATTTAAATGAAGCCAGTGTGTGCATTCTGTAAGCAACGTGTTTTTTATTTCACATCTTTTTCTTTTAATTATATCGGTTTCTTTTGAAAATCTCTTTTCCCCCGTCCTTTTGCATTGGGAATAAAGTATTTTTTTCTAGATGAATTTTACTGTATGTTGTATAATTTTCTACATAAAATAAAAATTTTTTAATTTTTTAAAATTTTTTATTGGGGAACATGAACTATGCATAGCAAATAAGGGAAATTCACAGTTTTGTCTGGAATCCCATAAGCCTAAACCCTAAACCTTAAATCCCTTGGAGTTTAGTTGTGTGATAAATTTTACTTAAAAGGGCAAATTTATTTTAAATTGAAAATTTGGGCTTTTTCTAGTTTTACGAGAGCTTAAAATCTTTTATAATGGGTTTTTTATGAAAGGTTGAGGTATCAGGTTATTTCTCATGCAACTAAGTTTACTCATATGGGCAATTTTACAAAAATAATCATTTTTAATATAGGGGAAATTGAGGCTGATTGGAATGATCCGCGGTGGAAGGATATCCCAGGGGTGGGCTAAACCCCATAGGGAGCTACGCTTTATCTTCGTCTCCTTATAAACTACAGGGGAAAAGGGAAAACGGCCGCAAAAGGTATTCCCCAAGGACTAGAAAAATCGCCCCCTGATTTGGTAGTCTATGTGCTTCTTTGATTCCCACATTTTTCAGGGATAGCCTTGTATTTATTTAAATGTTAAAAAGTGATAAATTATAAAATTGATTATGTCTTTTTTTTTTTTAAGAAAAAACTGCTATAAAAATGATTTATGAAGTTTTTTTTTTTCTTTTTTCTTTTAGAAAAATGTCAAACAAAACAAAAACCCCAAAAGTCTTCCAAATAACCTTTAAAGGGGTTTTGGTCTTAAGTCAGCAAAACAAATGATAAGGTATTTAATTTTTTAGTTTTAAATTTGAAGTAAAATTTTTTTTTAAAAAATTTAACAAAATATTTCTTGTAGGATTTGGGGATTGAGAATTTTGGTTGCCTATGAAAAAAAGGGAAAGGTGGTCAAAGGACTACGCGACAAAAAAGTAAGATAAAAACAAATGGGTAATTTTAAATAGTCTTTTTTATATTTTTTTTTTTTTTTTTTCAATAAATTGAAGGAAACAAGTCATTGATAGTACATGAGGTGTTTTCTTGTGTTAATTTTTTAACCCCCAGCTATTTATCAAAATATTATAATAAGCGAGGGGCTAACTAAATAAAAATTTAGTATCCCAAATGTTTATCATTTTTTTAAAGTTTTTGAGTTAGACTATTTACTTTTTTTTTTCTTTTCTGTTTTTTTTTTTTTTTGGGTTTGGGGCCCTTTTTCTTTTTTTTTTATTAAATACATTGGGAAATTAGAATTATTGAAAATTTTTTTAATAAACAGGTCTGTTTTTGGGTATTAAAAACAAAGATTTTGCTTTTTGCCCGTTTCTATTCTTTTTTTTTGCCCCACTGAGTTTTATTTAAAATCTTTTTTTTATTTCTAGGGACTATTGTGTTGTTTATGATGAAAATGGGAATGATTTGGGAATGCTAATGTTCACACTTTTAAATGTTTCAAAGCTAGGAAAAAAAATAAAAGTGTATATAATTTCCCAGTATCTTTTTTTTAGTGTCCATTTTGTGTTGGTAATGTTTATTTTAGTTTAGGCAGTAGTTCTAAGTGCTTTGTGTTTAATCTTGGCAATGGTCCTTGCGGGTTTAAAATTTTCCATATATAGATATGTTGTAATGAATAAGTTGATTAAAAAAAAATTTTCTCTATTTTTTTTTTAAAAGATGGTTTTTCTCTTAAAAAAACCCCAAAGTTTTAAAAATGGCTATTCCTTAATCAAGATGTTATTAGTAGTAATTTCTATACTTAGTCCAAATTTCCGTTTATTTTTTGGTCAAGGGGATAATTTCATTTTTCTTAAATCTCATTGTGATTCATAGGCTATTTATTTAATGAAAATTGTGCTTTTTTTTTTTTACGCCCAAATTTTTATTTTAAACTCTTTTGTTACACTTTCAGATCTTACTCCTCTTTAGATAAAAGGGAAAATAAAAGATGATATTTTATTGCTTGGGTTTTTGCAAGTAGCTTAGCAATTTTAATTAGCAGCGACAATTTGGATTAATATAAAGATTTTTTAAAATCTATTATGTCATATCTAGTGCTTAGAGGAGCTTTCTTGTTGGAAGGGTGTTTTTAAGTTTGTTTGGTTGTTTAATTAATTTAACTATTGTGCTATCTAAAAATCTGATGTTACTATTTGTGTTTTTATCAAGTTGAGTAATTTTTGTTTCTATGTCAAAATTAGCAGGGAAAAAACTTTGTTTCATCCCCCTTGTTTATTAATAAATGATGAAAAATTTTCTAGAGGAGGCCTTTTGGGGCATGTTGGTTACGATTTATGATTTTGAAAAAGGGCCTTCCTTTTTATAAACTGCACAGCTCTGCTCTGTACGGGTGAGGGACTTGGAGTACAGTAATTTTTTTTTTATTTTATGAATGGAGTTGTGTTTTATTATTGTTATACAAATAGCATTTTGAGTTAATTGTTAGTTTTTTTATTTGAATTTTTTTTTTGGAAGATTTTAAAAGATTATTGATCTAGTATTAAAGAAGAAGCTTAATTTATGTTTTTTTTTTTTTTATGCAAGAAGAAATGGTGAAAAAGGTATCCTCTTGTCACAAAAAGCGTATCAGAGGGTTCTACACCACGCAAGTTTTAGGGCGTAAATCGGCTATACCGTGGTTAGGGAAAGGTGGGCCTAAGCCATTACAATGCCCCACCCCATTACAACCTTCCCTTTTTTCTAGACAATTGTACCCCTTGAAAAAATTCAGAAATTGCAAAAGGAGTTTTTCCCAAATGAAAGAATTCATCACACAATTTAACAACTACAAGGAGGGATGTCATTTTGTCGACTCTATCGACTTTTGTACCTCCACAAGGAAAGTTTCTCACCACAAATTTTATCGCCAAATCATTTAAAGTCCATTGAAGGTTTTTGGGGGACTTGGTGAATCAAATTTTGGCCAACAACAATCTTCTTTATCTCTTTTGCAACAGCAAAAGATACCTTCCTCAAGGGGACGGAGCTTTGGGTAAATTTGGTTACTTACAATCTCTCACTTCCTATGCAAAATGTATAAAAAAACCCTTCATTTTCGGATCTCGAAAACTTAAAGGGTCAAGGGTTGCACAAGAGTCTTTTGAACCCCTAGTCAACAAAACCCTTGTATGAACATAAGTTGCATTTGCGATATTCAGCAAAAACCCCTTGTGCAATTCATTGAAAGCGTCCTTCCCCAAAAAACTAACAAAAGAGGTTAACACCCCCCTACAAATTAGGCCCTATAAAATATATTTTGTTCTGTTATTTTTTTTTTTTTCAATTTGTTGATAGTAATATTGGACAAAAATTTGTGTTGGTTTTCCCCTTGTGACAAGATTTCATGTTGGGGAAATTTAAAATTTTTTTTTTTAATTGATTGGTTGATTAATTTTTGATGTTTTATTTAAAAAATTCGATGTAAGCTGATGAACTATGTAGATTAGGAATTCCTCAACATTTTTTTGGGTTTTTAAAATTACTATGTTGTTTTTTGATCTTGATAAATGGATTTGTTGACAAGATGTGGTGGCAATGTGGAGAAAAATCGAGAACGTGTTTCGGAAACTAGGCGGGAATTTTTTTGAAGGGTACCCCGCTTTTTGCTCCAGACGGAAAATTTTCGTGCGGAAAAATTTTCCCGGGCCCAAAAACATTCCGTTCCGAGAAATTAACTTTCGTATAAAATCAATTGGACAATTTTTTTTTTTTTTTTTTTTTTTTGATTCCCCCCCAATATTTCGTGGAATTAGAATTCTATTGTATGACTGCCCCAAAAAGGGGAAAATTGAAATGTATCCATCGCTATTCATTTCCCAAATTTCTTTTCAAAATTTCAAAATAAAAAACGGTTTTATCCCAAAACTAGGAACTATTTTTAAACCCCAAATGATCCCGTTATAGATTTTCATATTTTGAAACAAATTAAAATAAAGTTAATAAAAGATTTTCCCCAAATAAGTTGCCCAAGAAAAATTAAACATGGTACTCCGTAAAAAGTATCTAGCAAAGAACATAAATGCGATAATTTGATTTTTTGGTTTACATCTATGCTTTATAAAGGGGAAACAAAAAACAGAAACTGGAATTATTTAGTTCTTTATTTTTTCTAAGGATTTGGGGATGTTTCTCATTTTCCCAAAAACTTTTTTTCCATCTCTTGAAATTTCAAATATTTTTTCCCTTCTCGAGCATGTTTTAAAATTTTCCTTAAAGAAATTTTAAAACCCAGGAATTACCCCAACTCCCCCAAAAAGAGTAAAATTCTTTGTTAAAATGTATATGATTTCCCTGTTGAAAACCCCTCTTTCTTAAAATCTCAGCCTTAGAATTTTCAATGGTTTTGGACAAATTGGATGCTCATCTAAGAAAGAAGAGGAGGTTAGATTCATAAGAGATGCATCTAGTTATAAAGAGGAAGATGCTAGGCCTAAATAGAAAAAAATATATAAAGGGACCAAGATGGTGGGAATCAAAATCAAAACTAAGATTATAAGTGGCTCCATGTCACGATCACAAACTAAGGGTTTGAATAAACTTAGTACATAGGGTCCATAAAGATTTGTTGCCACCAAAAGAATAAAGAGTTTGAAGAGAACTATATGTCGCATTATGTGAACTTAGTAAGGGGTTTATTGATATCAAAAGCCACCTTGGTCTGAATTGTGAGCTTTTGATGTTGGTTTTTGCATTTGTGCCAACTTCTGTTTTGGAATAAGTTTTCTTTCTAAAGTTAGTTTATTAGAATTTGACATTTTGACTCTATATCAAAGTTTTGGTTCTCATATGCACAAGACATGGAATTCACAATATCTAGCTAAAATATTATGTTTCTATTTTTAGTTCTTTTATCATGGGAACTTTTAATATTAATATTTTACCATCTTTCAATTAAGGTTTTTGTATAAAGTCTCTTGTAACCCTAATGCATCATCAATTGAATGATATTACACATTTTCATTAATTGGGAATCGAGATCGTCTCTTTCAATTGCTTGTTCTTATTAATCATTGTGATTGTAAAGAACAAAAACCGTTTAGTCTATTTGTAAGTCCTATCAAATAAATTAGACATAGTTCAATCTTTCTTAATAAGCTATATCCAAGAGAGTCATCCATATCCTTATTCCATTACGTTATTTGTAAAAAACCCTAATGTATTTGTTTGTTTGTTGCAAGTCTAGTGGTTATTTTCCTAGACATGTAATTAGATTGCTTTATTGGTTGGGCTCACTTAGAGATCTTCCTCCTAAGAACATCTTTCTGGTATCAAAGTAGATATTCTAGCAACAATAGTGTACATTATTCAAGTGTGTTGAGAAGGAATTCTCTAACAAGCAATGTTTACCAGCTAATATCACTCATAGAGGAGTTAGTGGTCATGATGATGGTATTAAAGAAAGATGTAGATTATTTAATGTGCTAGAGCATACAATTTAAAACAACAGATGTAAGCTCTCACCACTTATGGTAAATAACTTAGCCAATTATGGTTATAATAGTTAGAGTAGGAGAATGGTAGAGCACATTTGTCTCAAAATTATAGATAGAGTGGTAAAGGCAAACGTCGTAAAGATCCTATGAATCAAATGGATCATGATGAGACCGATAGAAGAAGAATGGACAGTTTTAGCATGGGTAGAGGGGTTAGAGAGGATTGACCAAGAGGATTAGATAAGGTGAAACTACAAGATTCACTTTTTACTAAAGGATGGAATGCAAATGATTATTTAATTGAGAGTAAAAGGTAAGAAAACTATCTAAGTGCTACAATTATGACAATGCCGCCACAAAATTCAATTAGCTACCTTGAGATTCATAGGATACACAACCCTTTAGTGGAAGAACGTGGTGGCTAACATAAAAAAGAATAAAGCAAAGAGATATTGCTATCTAGGGAAACATGAAGTGGATCATGCACAAGCACTTTGTCCCTTATTACTATTGCCAAGAGATTTGCATGAGTTTACACCACTACAAGAAGGTGGTATAAGCATTGATGATTATGTGAAGGAATTTTAAAATGTTGATAGTTAGATGCAATGCATCAAAACCAAGGGAACACACTCCTCCATGCTTTGTGTCTGGACTCAAATATAAGATTGCCAATGTAGTGGAATTGCAAAGGTTTGACACTTTGGAGGAGGCAATTCAATTGGTTTTTAAGTAGAGCATCAAAGGCGCTACAATCTTCATAAGGTTCCAACTACTAGGCAATTGGCACCATCTGTCTTGATGTTGTAGAAGGAAGGAAGTCAAAATGAGTAATAGTGGTGGAAGTTGATGATAGAACAAACCTTAATATTGTCAGAAGTAGTTTATGTTACTTTTTATTAGAGAGAAGTGGAAGCACAAGGTGTTGAAAATAGTTTTGGAAGAAAATGAGCCAGATTAAGTGTTTTAAGTACTTAGGCTTTAAGCACATTACCTCATAATGTTCCAACAAATGAACTATGATGCCTAAAGGGGACATGCTTAAGCTTGACATTCACAATGAAGAGGAGGAGAGTGACAAAAGTCTTGATGACTTAGAAGCGGCCATAGAAGCTTCCTATGCGAATGACAATGCAAACACATATGTAGAAGGAGGTCAATATTTCAACATTATCCTCCAAAGATCTTAAGTATTGTACCTTTTATGGAACTTGATCAAATGGAAAATCTTTTCTATATTGATTGCAAAGAGAAGGGTCAAGTATGCACCTTGATTATCAAATGAAGGCAATGGTATCAATGCGGTGGCTTCTTCCCTAGTGGAAGGATTGAAGCTTCCAATATTGCAATGCCCAGAACCTGAAGCATCATAACCCACCATGTGTCACTACTACCAAGCGACACATTAAGGCTCTAAAACTGCATAATACTTCAAAACCTGATCATATACATTATCTATCATACTACTATAACTATAATCAAATAAATGACTTACTAATGAGCCATTCCAAAGTTCATTATTTAATAACAACAAAGTCTTAAGCTACAATTTATCTCCGTAACTTCGATTTAACGAATAAAACATCAATTACAAATATTCAGAATTCTTGTCACTCTTCTTCCACATAATAATAGTGTTTCTCTTCCCATCTCATCTAAGTAATGTCCCACCAGGTTCCCATTCTCATCATACTTTAGTTTTTTGTCATTTTCACCTGCAGCTAAAAAAAATATAATAGGGTGGTGCGCCTAAGCTCAATACTTGAGTACCACACCCATATGCACATGACACACCACATTATATCACACGCATATGTACAACATTTATTCTCAACACATTCACAATTCAGTTCACACAGCAAACACCAAAATGAATTATAGCACATAGGGGTACTCATGACCCTGGTACACATAAGTTTTGTCCTAATGGGAACTGCCCCTACAGGCTCCATCTAATCTTAATTTTAACTCAAATCATTTTGATTACACGACTCTACTAGGGACAACACGCATACCAATCATCGAGGTGCTCCCTAGGATCTGCCACTATGGGCCACTAGGCCGAGCCAAACACAAGCAACATATCCCATTCAATTCATATAACACTATATTAGTTCATGATACCACTTAACTCACATAACACCTTAACATTTCATAATTTCACATACAACTCATTAGATAACTTCCTAACAATCACATACAACAAACAAAGTAAACACTACCTAGAACCCTAACCTTAAGCACTTCTTATCCCAAATTAAGCTAAGTTTGATATTTGTATAATCATCAAACACATCATTCTTAGTACTAATTCAAACAATAAAATAACTCTCCCAATTCCTTTAATCTATTAGGTTACCTATGGTTATACTAATTGTCTTGATTACTAAAACTTGGTTAGTCAAAGAGGTAATTTGATATATATTGAAATGTCCATCACTTAACAGGGCCCAAAGTTGGAGGTCTTGTTACCCAACACGGGTTAGTACACAACCGGTTGAGGGTCATGTATCTCCCGATGAGATTTGGCTTCAACACAGTTGGACACAACAAATGTTTTCTTTATTCAACACGATTGAAACACAACCGTGTTGGGAGTCATGTTTTCTCTCGGCATAACTATTGAATTCAACACACAAACACAACCATGTTGGGAAGCGTTTTCCCCTCTCATTTTAAAAACGGGGGCAACACGACCATGTTGGATGGTCATGTATCTTGGGGACATCTTAGTTAATCACATGGGAGCAACACGCCCGTATTGGATGGTCGTGTATCTCTCGATTCATTTTCAAACCCTAGTTTTTTCTACACCAATTCATCTAATCCCACATTTTCCAATCCTGAGCTTAAGTAAATCCAAAAATATGAATTACAATTCCTTACTTGATTCGAATTTCGCTTGAAACTCCAAATTCAACAACTCCCTTCTTGTTCAATCCTTCCTTAAGCTCGATTCCTATGAACAACCAAAATGATTTTATAGTTAAGTCTCCTCTAATAAAATGCATCTTGTAAAACTAAAAAAACGTACCTTTTTTCTTCGTTGTGATGTCACTTTAGATCACTTTAGGTTTTTTCCCATAGGGTCCTTTGTAGAGTTCTTTCCCTTCCCTCTTTAATTTTCTGGATAGAGAATGACCAATGAGAGAAAGGACAAAACCCAAGGGTTTGTTTTGCTTCTTTTTGTCTCGCTAAGAAAAGATGAAACTACCCCTGTCCCATTGTCCTATTTACAACATTGCCACTCTTTATATTTTTACATATATTTATTTATTATGTTAAAAAAACGGTGTATTACATTCTCTCCCCCCACCCCCCATTAAAACTTTCCTCTCGAAAGTTACCTAGAATGGGAAAAAGCTCTGGATGCTTTCTCTTCATTTTTTCTTCTAATTCCAAAGCGCCTCTCGTTCTGTTTAATTTGTTCATTGTACTTTGACATAAGGAATTCTTCTCCTTCTTAGAACTTGTTCCTTTGTGTCTACTATTCTCATAGGTTTCTCTATAAAGGATAAATTTCCCGGTTGTACCTTTCAAAGGTCTAAGGTCATCACTTGATCTGGGTTTGGTATAAAATTTTTTTAACATCAATACATGAAATACATCATGTACTCGGAACCAGACTTGGCGGTAAGGCTAACTTGTATGCAAATATCCCGACTCTTTCTAGAATTTGAATGGGCCCATATATCTTGATCCAGCTTACCCCGTAGTTAAACCTGATTACTCATTTAGTTAGAGATACCTTCAATAAGCCCTTTAAATCCCCACTTGAATATCTAGAAGGCATCGCCGTTTGTCTACATAACTTTTCTAGTACTCTAGGCTGATAGAATTTGTTGCCTTATTACTTTAACCTTGTTTTACTTTTTCCCTTTAAAATTATCTCTAGCCCCCAATACCCGTCTTTCTCCCACTTATCCGGTGTAAGGGAGATTTGCATTCCTACCATATAATGCTTCATAAGGAGTCATCTGTATAGTAGCCCGGTAAACTGTTGTTATAAGCAAATTATACTAAGGTAAATGATCACTCTAGTTACCTCATTGACCCAAAGGGTTTCAAGTTCGTAGTAAATCTTCCATAATTTGAATAGTTCTTTTGACTACCCATCTATCTAAGGATGAAATGTTGTATTAAACTAGAGTTTGGTTTCCCAAAGTTTAATGCAGACTTTTCTAGAATTTGCTCACAAATCGAGTATCCTGTCAGATGTAATCGTAGCTGTGTCCCATGTAACCTAACAATCTCTTTAATAAAACATTTAAGCAAGCTTTTCTAATCTGTAGTCTACCTTAATTTGGGCCCGAAATTGTTGTCTTGGTCCAATCTATCTACATCACACAAATTGCATCATATTTCTTCCTTATTCTCGAGGTACTGTGACGAAATCCATAATACATGTTCCCACTTTCCATTCAAGGTTTCAGGAAGAGGTTGTAACTCACCAGCCAGTCCTTTGGTGTTCAAAACCTTATTTATTGACAGGTGAGACACCTGGACACATATTCTGCTACTCCTCCCGTTTCATATTTTTTCCACCAGTAAGTGTTTTTTGAGAATCTTAATACATCTTAGTACTTCCTGAGTGTACTGTATACCCTAGGGAAAAGGGCTTCCTTCATAATCTTCTTCTTTAATTCTATGTTTTTTTGGAAACACACCATCTGTTTACCATACTTGACTACCCCCTTTAATGTTTAGCACAAATTATGTGGCTTCACCCTATTCTAATTTGTTCCTTATCTTTTGAATTTCAAGATTTCCATTTGTGTTTAATTTTAATCCGATCCATAAGGTTAGGTTGGATACTAAGTTTTAGCAAAACCTATATCCCACTTCTCGTGTCACCACTTTCATTTCAACTTATTCTTATCTTTTAATATGTTCTTCTGGGATGTGTTTTAATCCTGCAATATTTGTGTGTTTCTTCCTACTTAATGCATCTGCAACCACATTTGTTTTTTCAGGGTGGTAATGAATTCCACATCATAATCATTTATCAATCTAGCCACCTTCTTTGCCTCATATTTAATTCCTTCTGGGTAAACAGATACTTCAAACTTTCATGATCTATGAAGATTTTACACTTCTCCCCTTTAAAGATAGTGCTCCACAATTTCAATGCAAAGATCACAGCAGCTAATTCCAAGTCATGGGTGGGGTAATTCTTCTCATATTGTTTTAGCTGGCGGGGAGGCATATGCAATGACTCTCCCATTTTGCATAAGCACACACCCCAAACCTTGATTTGATGCATCACTGAATATTTCAAAATCTTCCCCCATCTTTAGTAAAGCCAACACTGGAGTTGTCATTAATTTATTCTTTAATTTTCGTGAAGCTACTCTCACTTTCATCACCCCCATACAAACTTAGCCTTTTTTCTTTGTCAGTTGAGTCAAGGGAGTTGCTAATTGGGGAGGTCCTTTTTTTCAAAGCGTCTGTAGTATGCAACTAATCCTAGAAAACTCCTTACTTCTGTTATAGTTCTTGGTCTTTTGGGCCCGTCACTTACTACTTCACCTTTTAGGATTTTACCGATATCCCATTCTCATTCACCACGTGTCCTAAGAAGGATACTTGTCCAACTAAAATTTTACACTTACTGAATTTTACCATGAAGCTTTTTTTTTCCCTGAGTCTTTCTAGTACAAATTTGAGATGTGCTTCATGTTCTTCTTTGCTCTTGGAAAAGATGAGGATATCATCTATGAAAACTACTACAAACCAATCTACTAGTCTCAAAAGCACTCTGTTCATGAGGTCCATAAAGGCTGTTAAAGCATTTTTAAACCAAAAGGCATCACTCGAAACTCGAAATTGCCCATATTGAGTCCTAAAAAGTAGTCTTATGTATGTCTTCCTTCTTAGTTCTTAACGGTGATTACCTTGTTCTAAAGTCAATTTTTGAGAAGACTTGAGCTCCCTGTAATTGATCAAATAAGTCATCAATCCTATGGAAAGGATATTTGTTCTTGATTGTGACTTGGTTTAGCTCCCTATAATCTATACACAGCCTCATACTCCCATCCTTCTTCTTAACAAATAACACTGGAACACCCCATGGTGAGACACTGATCTAATAAATTCCACTATCCTGAAGCTCTTGAAGTTAAGTCTTCAGTTCAATAGTTCAATAGGTGCCTTTTCTGTATGGTGCTTTAGATATGGGTGTCGTTCCCGTTACAAGATCAATACAGAACTCTATCTCTCTGGCGGTGGTAAACCCGGAATTCTTAAGAAAAACATCTGTATACTCATTCACTACTTGCTCAGTTCTCAATTCCTTAACACGGCATGTCTTTATGATAAGGAGACAATCTTCCTTTATTCCACAACTCGTATGTTGGAAGAGTCGTAAGCCTCTATGAATCTAACTTGTATACAATTTGCTCACCATCAAAGAAATCAACTTAACCACTAGATTGTGACAAACTATAGTGGCACTGTACTTATACAACCAGCTCACTCCTAAAATTAGATCAAACTTATCATCTCTAATACGAACAATTCAGTTAGCATTTTCTTGCCATGTATTACAATCTCTACATCTTTACATATTCGATCTAATTTTCCTCCTACTCCAAAAGGAGTATTTACAATCATAGCATTCTCCAATACAATATATTTTAATCCACATACATTCATAAACACAGGTAATATGTAGGAATGGGTTACACCCATGTCAAACAATACATAGGCAATATTTAAGTTTATGAGCATGTACCTACTATAGTATCTTGATCATGGGCATCCTGTTGCTGCTGCTGTTGTTGTTATGCAAATACCCTACCATGTGCCCTCTATTTTAGTCCACATTTTGATTTCTACCTAGTGGTCCTCTAAGTGCAAGTCGTATAGGTTGTTGGGCTTGTAAGGGTGCAATCATCTAAGTATGTTGAGCACCACGCTCAAATGATTCGTGCCTTCTCTATTTACAAGTATAGCAGAAGGTTTGAGGGAAGGTCCTTTCAGTGCAACTCCTGCTAGTGTACTTCTCCAGCCCTTTTGGCCAATTACACTGTTGCAATCATGAGGTCCTAAACATCTAAGACACTGCACACCCTTACTTGTCTGTTGGTGGAGAGGCAATGCTAAAGGTGCAGGCTTAGTTTGAAGAGGTCTAGGTGCATAAGCCATAAGTTTGGCTAGATTTACAGCTAGCCTCTTCCTTTATCTACATAAGGTATGTTAGAAACAGGCCTTCTTCCCAGAACTAATCCTATCTGCAAGATAGTTGTTCCTTTGTTCTCTTTTTGCGCTGCTCCAAGTATTTTGCTTTGTTAACTACTTCTGCATAAGTAGTCAACTAAAAAGCCCCTACTTCATGTTATAGGTAGGCTCTAGTCCCCTCAAGAATCTTCTAGCTCGGGAGGCATCATCTCCTCTCATCACTTCTAGCAAGAATTTGCTTAAGCGATTCAACTTCGCTTCAAATGCCTCTACAAATCTACTGCCCTAACTGGCAGTTTGTAATAATCCACCTCCATGTTGTCCTTAATGCTAATGGGAAGTACATGTCATAAAAGAGTTCCTTAAACCTCTGCCATTGGTTAGAAGCTCCTACTAATCTAAACATACCAGTCCATCAATCTACAGCTGCTCCCTTCAGCATATAAGCAGCATATCTAACTTTCCTATCTTCAAGGACCATGAAGGCTTCAAAGGTCCTTTTAATCTTAGTGATTCAACATTTAGCCTCTATTGGATCATCCACCTTTGGGTGGAACTCCTTAGCTAATCTTACAAATTTGTCTAAACCACAAATGTTCCTCTAACAAGTCTAACAAGTTTCACAGCCTCCTGTTGTTGTTGTGCCAACATTCTCACTAAAGTATTTACAATCTCTAGCAGCTGAGCAGCTGAGCAGCGTGTAATATTAGTCTGCTTTGGGGTTTCCTGCTAAGGTGGTCTTTAAGGATTCCCATCCTCTAGGGCATCTCCAACCTGTACAACACTAAATGAACCCCGCATGATATTTCTTCTTGGAGGCATTCTATGTAAATTGAGATAATTGAATGATTCCAGAGTTAGAATTTATAAAGGGAGTTAGTGGCAATACACATCTATGTATACTCAAGCTTAAACATATTCATACACGTATATGTGATTAAATAGGAATATTCAATACAATACTATTACATAAAATATTTGGATAATATAGCATAATTTATCCCCTAATTTACCCACTCTCTTCATTCTTATGAATCTATAGATCATTTCCTTAGTCTTCTAAAGATTTTATCTTAACTTCAAATTGTTTTCAATCCAAATAACTTTTTGTAAATACCCCTTTTTTTTCCCTTAATCATTAATAATGGTTAATTTAAAATTTTTTTCATTTTTTAAATTTTTCTTCTAATTTAGCAAAAATTAAAGGAAAATATTCAAAAAAAAAAAAAAATAGGAAAAGTACATCATTTTTAGAAAAAAATGATAGAAATAACAACAAAAGAGGTTAAATAATTTTTGTAATTTTTTTGAATTTCGAAATAATATAAAAATAATAAAAATTGCATACATATATGTTATTTGCGTTAAATAAAAAACTAAGAAGTGGGCTGGGCCGGACCATGGCCTCAGTGGCAGGTTTTGAATCGAGGGAAGCATTTCCGTGTTTTGGGAATTTTTCATATTTACCTGAGACACGTGTCAGCACCTTATTGGACGAAGGGAGCACATGCGTCGAGCACGTGATCGTCTTCAACCTCCGTCCGTAATGGTCGCCAGCCTGTGGAATAATCGGGATTCGGCCCGTTTTGATGTTATTTTTTGCACAAATCCACTTAAAACTTTAACTAAAAAAGAGACAAAATCATCCAATTAGCATAAAATCGTAACAAAATCAAATATTTGCACAAATCAAAGCAAATCAGAGATGGGTTTTTCAACCGAGATATGATTCGTCTAATCGGAGGAAATTTAAGCTTATCAACTCGATTTCTGATGTAAAATAAAGCTTTTACGTGGGGAAGCCAAAGCACAAAATCAGAAGAGAGAAAAAAAGAGAAAACACAAGGTTTCGAAGCTGGCTGGAGTACTCCCTTGCCACGACCGTCGATCAAGCCAAGAACCACCACCTGGAGGCATTTCTGAAAAAATCCACCACCACGGTTAGATTACCCACCTCAAAAGCTCGGAAGCCGCCTTCAAAAACGGTCGAAACGCCGCCGACGAGAACCCTCCGACCGTATCGACCCAATCCAATCCAACCAACCCCGCGAACTACGACCCGTACCTAGGTAAGTTGATTTTTTTATTTTTTATTACTATTTATTTTATCTTATTTATTTTTTTCATATTTATTTATTTATTTTACTTGGATATTTATTTTATTAGAAATTTATAATTCTAAAAAAATATAAATCATAATGTTAGGGTTTTAATTAGATTTTTTTAAATAGATATGTTTAGTTTATATAAAAAATAATAATAATAAATATAAAAAGGTAAAAAAAAATAAATAATGAGAAAAAATAAATAAAAATTTTAAAATTAAATAATTAGTTGGGATAATAACATGAATTAATAATAGATTGTTTTATCACTTAGAAAATAATTTTTCAAAATAAATCCAAAATCGGTTTCTCTTAAATTAAAATTTTAGAAAATCACAAGCTTAGGCTTAGATTTTTTTCAAAAACTTGAAAATGATAATGAACGTAAACTAGGCATATTTTCATAATTAAAAAATTAAACTAATCCACTAAAGTTTTATAAAAAAGAAACTACGACTTGTTTGATCCTAAATAGCAGGTATGTAGGCACTCTTATGGGACAACTCTAAAAAAATTCATTTTTCAAACCATTATCAACATAATTATTCTATCTTTTTTAAATATGCTCTTTTAAGATAATAATAAAGAAAGATGTCTAGATATGATTCACATTTTAGAATGATAAGGTGGTAACTTTAGGGTTTTAAATTTAGGTTCACCCCAAAGTCGAGAATCTCTGGTTTTTTTCTTTCTTCTTTTTAAATAAAAGAGAAGATTTCGTCGACCAATTGTCCAAATTAAATTAATCCACTCAATTAGTTCTAATTCAATAATTTTTCCCAAACTTCAGTTGGATGGCAAACTCTAAGCAATAAAAAAATTTCCCTGTTCAAGTCGAGGATTTTTTAGGTGGATATGTTTCTAATGTAAATCGGATTAGGAAATATAAATAAAAAATTTAAAATTAAACTCGACATGATGGCGACTCCGCTGGGGAGTTACAGTAGGCTAGCCACCTGAAACCTTGAAATCACCTTTGTAGACATATTTTAACGTTACACTATAAAATATTACTAATACTAACCTTTTAGGGATCTAATAAAGTGTATGGTTTATTTATTTTTATACAAATGAGTTTGCATGCATGCATTTATGTAAGTAGATACGGTCAACTCAGGCCGTCTTAAGACCCTAAGACGGGGGGCCATGTATAGGTTCCGGACAAAGTGATATGATCCCCGTTCGGGGCTGATTAGGCTACCCCAACCAATGCTTCGATATAGCCTGAGCTCCATTTCTTCAAGAATGAGGAGGCCATAGAGCTTAGGGACCTATTAAAACCCCCCTATCTGCATACATGAAGCTATGGGCGGGAAAATTTGATTAATGATGTAATTCTTTTGTTCTTTTTGGAGTTCAGATAATTTACTTACAAAAAGCATCATTTGTAAAAATTTTGTGTGTAATTAGAAGTTTTTATTGTAATAGATGGGCCAACCCCACGATCGATTGTTTTCCTCCATAAGGAATTACGGGTCTGTAAACCTTTGGTTTCTAAAATTGGTATGGACCATTGGTTTACTTTGTATGACCCTGAGGAAAGGCCTTCATCCAAGAAAAGATATGGCCATTCGTCATAATGAAGATGGAAATGAACCTACCCTGATTCGGGCTATTTACACCTCTGGGAAATTAAGCCTACGACTTTTTTATTGAGCCACATTTAGATTACACCAACCCTGGAAATATACCCAACTTCTACAGGCCTCCATCACTTACCATGAGGTTTATGTGCCAATCTCGAGGTTGGGTTCGGCCGGTATTTTCAGTAAACTTCTAGGTGTTCACAGGACAGCGATCAAAAAGAGCCTTGGGAAACTGCACGAATACACCTTGGATGGACGAATTGGAAGCCTGGTTCATAGCCAAGAATGATGATGGGAATAGGAAAGATATACTATGCGGGGATCCAAGAGTTATAAACAGAGAAGGGTTTATGCTTTCATCTTGACAGCATTTGCAACCATACTCTTCCCAACGGGATCTTTTTATATCCATTCAGGTCGCAGAGTTGCTGACCTAATTTCTAGAAGGGAAGTCTTATTCTTGACCCTACTAGCTGAACAGATCTGAAACTTAAATTTCGTCAAAAAGAGGGGTCATGGAAATTTTCCGCTCAAACATTAAACCCCATCCTATATGGTTGTAAGCCACCCCAAATGTTTTGGGTTTTTAACATGGTCCGAAAATCTTTAACCCGGCAAGTAGATTCTCGTGGGGCTCTACATAGAAAGGTTAAAGTTACCCGACGTTCTTACCAGTCACAGTTAGGGTAAAAGTACTCAAGGGCTTCGATGCTAATGGCATCCTCTAGATTGCTAGATGGAGTTACTGCAACAAGGTCATCCTAACTTGTGAAACTTTCAAGTTTTTCCTTTAATTGGTATCAATGGGTACACAAGTTATCATCCGCACTCGGTGGTCCGTCAGTTTGGTACCATCCAAGATATAGTCTACAGGTCGTCGTTGGAGGGAATCACATTCGAATACTAGGATCCAAGTCTGCTAGTGGCTGAAAAGATTGCTAAGTTGGCAGAGGTCAAAGCCCTGTTGGAAGCCCGGATTGAGAGCCCCAATCATAAACCTCGAAGACCTGGACGGGGAAGTGGGCAAACATCAAGCCACAGAGATTTCGTGATCCACTAACTATAAAGGGCGTACCAAGTCTTGGATGTCACTCAACCTGTGCCAGACATGTAGTTCCAAAACTAAAAACCTACATGGGAGCAAGTCAGGGCCAGATGGAAGTATATTTGAAGCTGCAAACCTCAAGAAGGACGTCTGGAAGGGCAGGTTTAAAGAGTCTGATCAAAGGAACAAAGCCTTGGAAGCTCAGTTGGAGAAGACCCAGGCTAGAGCCAGAGAACTAGAAGCCATCATCAGTAGAGAACCGGCGCCTACACAGCCGAAGAAGAAGAGAAGACTAGGAACTAGATTAGCATTGTATTTTTCCATTTTTTCATGTTTTAAGTATCGAACTCCAAATTTCCAAATATTAATAAAAATAAAGTTTCAGTATTATGTCATTAATCGATTGTTGGCCCTTTTCTTTTTCTTTTAAGCATCTATGTGATACATGCATATATTTGCGTACATACATCAAAACTAAAAAAATGCGAACCCAGGTGTCAAATATTAGCTCCCAAACAACCAAACCCTCCAAGGAGCCCAATCCACACCCGCTCTAAGACCAAAATGGCAAATAGTGGCAACAATAGCGACACCCGAACAACGCTAACGTTGATACCGCCTCAAACCCAAGGATCGTATTCTAGAACAAACAGTCCAACAACTGGCTACACAAGTCCACCTCCTGACTAAGAGCATTGGCCTCCTTCGTACCACCAACCACTCAAGAAGAGCATTTAGGGACTCTGAAAAGGAAATGCAATAGAGGGTTAACCTCTAGAGTATGAAGAGATCAATTCCCACCTCAAACTAGCATTCAAGTATGAACCAAGAGTCAACCTTGGTCTGACCTCGGATGATATAAAAAGGGAAATGGAAGATAGGCAAAAGGAGATGGAGAGAAAGCTTTTCCAGCAACTAGCTAACAAGATGAAGACTTTAGAAGGACCTGACAGCTTTGAGCAGGCCGGAATCACCAGCCTACCAGTATATGGGGAAGAAACTTATCTAGAGAAGTTAAAGGGCCCCCAATAATTCGAAAAATATGACGACACTGAATGCCCCAAGATGCATACAAGGTTGCATGTGTAGAAGATGAGCAAATATGCCCAATTGACCAACTCATGGTCCAGACCTTCCAAGACAGCCTCACAAGCCCCCGCTCGTCTAGTATGCACACTTAGATTTCAGCCAAGTCAACACCTAGGAAAAGCTCATCCGAGCATTCTACAACCAATACAAATTCAACATCGAAGTTACCTCTTCAGTAATGGATTTAGGAAGCATCCGAAAGAAACACACTGAATCCTTTAAGGAGTATGCCCAGCATTGGAGAGCTCAATAAGCTAGGGTAACAACCCCAATCTTTGAAAAAGAGTTAACATTCATCTTCGTCAACACTCTGGAGAAGACTTACTTCTCACATATGGTAGGCTAGATCATCCAGTTTCGCAAAGTTAGTGGCAGTAGGGTGCCAAATCGAGAATGCCATTACGTCAAGGAGACTCCAAACAATCGACCATCCAGAATCGCATCATCTTAGAGGCCCGGGGGAGGTAATAAAGCCAAAGAATCCACAGTCAGCATGGTTAATTCCGGCAAAGTTGATAGGGTTGGGTCTTGTGTAACATTTCAGACCACAAATGCCCCAATCCAACAATCACCAATGAATCATACCTAGGCTACCAAGATCACAAGGCAATTCACTCCAATACCGATCTTGCTCAGTCAGGTCTTTGCTCGGCTACAAGTAGACAATTTGAGTAGCTTTGAGATTCCAAGGACGGTACAAGCCAAGGAATTTTAACCGAACCTCAAGTGCGATTACTGTATAGGATAAGAGGGGCATTCCGCAAACAGATGCTAGAGGCTCCGAAACAAGATTCAAGACCTGATTGACGCCAGAATAGTGCAGTTAGATTTTGTCAACGCACCGACATCCAATGTCAACACCGACCCACTGCCCAACCACAAGCCTACCATCGATATGATTACATCCGAAGAGCCAGACTCCAAATCAAAAGAGTCCCCAAAACAGGCAAAGATAAAAGTGCAGCAAGAAAGTCGATTACGCCAAGTCTCAGATAAAACTCCTAAACACAGATCAAGAAGAGGTGGTTAGCTGGAGACCTAACAGTCGGTACCCTAAGCGAATCACATGGGAGGTTTGAGTATCTAGTGAATTACTCTTTCACCCTAACCGAGTATGGGCCACCTAATGGATGGGGGCCCGAATTTGAGAAAGAAGACAACCCACGAAGGAAAAAGAGGAGTCCGTAAACATGATCAAATCGGACCTAAGCCGGTAATCATAAAGTACTATGAAGGACAAGTTAATGAGGTACAAATCCCGAAAAAGAGATATGTATTCAATGTCCCAATACCCTTAGAGAGGTATAAGGCGACACCATTCGACTATCAGGCCCTAATCAGGAAAGGCCTCCCATCGTAGGAGGAATCACCTGCTCTAGGAGAATTTATGACCCCAAGTTTAAGATCTCAATTGAAGAGCCTAACACCGCAATAGAGAAAGACGAAGAAGAGGGACTCCCTGCATTCACGAAAATGATCAAGGCGAGTGAATACAAAATCATGGAACAACTTAATAAAGTTCTAGCCCAGATATCGCTCATAGGCCTCCTCACAACATCTGAGCCTCACAGGGAAGCACTCTTTAAAGTATTCAAATAGGTCAAGGTACCAGAAGGCATTGCAATAGAGAAATTAAGCATATGGCATATTTAATCTTCACCATAGATCAAATATCTTTCTCTCCGAAGAGTTGGGAGAAGCACAAAACCACTGTTTATAGTGGTAAAATGCAACGACAGAATTGTCTCTAGACTACTCATAGACAATGGATCTTCCCTCAACGTATGCCCTTTGGCCACCCTTGACCTATTGAGGGTTGATGTGAGCAACATCAAGCAAGCTCAACAGTGATTAAAGCCTTCGATGGGTCCAAGAGAGAGATAGTGGGGGAAATCGGCTTGTCAGTAGAGATTAATCCACAGATGTTCCACATATTCTTTCAAGTCTTGACATTCCAAGATCTTTCAATCTATTATTAGGAAGGCCATTGATACACACTGTCGGAGCCATACTCTCAAGTCTCCATTAGAAGGTCAAGTTTATAGCAAATGGACAGATCATCACTGTATTAGGAGAACGGGACTATGCTATCTATAAAGAAACTACTATACCCTACTTGGGGGGGGGAAAACGGTTCTGAAGACTTTGGGCTCCAAATATTCAATGAAGTGAGTATGGCAAACAACCAGGAAGGCCATCAGTTCAAGGAGGGACAGCAAGGGATGTTTGGGCTAGGGTACATTCCTACATCCCAAGAAGAGCCATAAGCAAGAGGTATCAGAGGTAAAAGGAAAGAGAAGCTAAGCAATACCCAGATGCATTTTCCACCCCTCCAACAATCATTCATGCGAGCAACTACTGTTCAAG
The DNA here is from genome assembly GCA_037954665.1 of Laguncularia racemosa. Classification (NCBI taxonomy): domain Eukaryota; kingdom Viridiplantae; phylum Streptophyta; class Magnoliopsida; order Myrtales; family Combretaceae; genus Laguncularia; species Laguncularia racemosa. The sequence continues at coordinate 16,499 of JBBMOL010001264.1, read as the reverse complement.
AGCCAAGGATAACCGAAATCGACGTCAGCAATGAAGGCTCGGCCTCTCGCACGTCAATCAGCATCTAGCTCCTAAAAATTGATTCTGTTATCCTATTAATAGCACTAAGTCAGCTCAAGGATAGAGAACAATTATTGAATAGATTTTCATTATGATTATCATTATTCAAATTCAATAAATTGCAGTTTATTCCTTTTGCTTATATATATATGTTCTCGCTCCACTTTCCCCACAGATTCCCTACTATCGAACGTCAAAGACATTTTGTGCAGGTAAGTAATGAAAACGTCAATATTGTTCCTGACATTGTTGGGTCAGCCGTTGGAAGCGATGTCCTTAACTACGAAATAATACAAGAAAGTTGAAAAAAAACATGAACAAAGTAAAATCTCAATCGACGAGCCGATGGAGACAGTAAATCTAGGAAGCAAAGAGGAACCCAAAAACCTCAAGATTATGGCCAATTTGAGTGACGAGCAAAAGCGTGAGATAACCGAACTGTTGACTGAATATGCATATGTATTTGCCTGGTCATATGGTGACATGCCAGGACTCGACCAGTCAATAGTAATTCACAAGCTTTCCACGAGAGAAGGCGTTAAACCTAAAAAACAAAAGTTAAGAAGGTTTAGGCCTAACATCTTACTCAAGGTCAAAGACGAAGTCAAAAAACTACTAGAAGTGGGATTCATTGAGGTGTTAGACTACCCGAAATGGGTAGTAAATATAGTCCCCGTTCTAAAAAAGAATAGGAAAGTGTGAGTGTGCATAGACTTCGGAGACTTAAATCAAGCTAAGCTGAAAGACAATTTCCCTCTACCTCACATTGACGTCTTAGTAGATAATACCACAAGGAACCATCTTTTCTCATTTGTGGATGGTTTCTTAGGATATATCAAATAAAAATGGTTGAAGAAGATAAAACTAAAACAACCTTTATCACAACATTGGGAACTTTCTATTACAAAGTTATGCCCTTCGGTTTGAAAAACGTCGGGGCCATTGTTGTCAAAATCGCGATTTAACTTGTACGATTCAACGATTTTACGAGTTTGTATATATATTTCTAGTTAACTCGCACACAAAATCGGAGAGAAGCAAAATCATAACAAAATCGAGATTTGAACAGTAAAATCGTTCAAAATCACGATTCTATCCGTTTCAACCGATTCCACAAATATTTACAACTACAGGCTTCCACGCAAATAACACACGGCCGTGTCTCAAACCGTGTACTCAACCGTGTGTGTTTCTGTGGATTTTCCAAGCTCAAAACACGGTCGTGCCTTTAACCGTGTGTGCTTCTGTGGGCATGTTTCCTTGACATACGGCCGTGCAATTTAATTACCCGGTCGTGCTCTTCCCCCGTTCCTTCCAAAAAGCATTTTTCTTCGTGTTTTCTTATCCAAGCCCAAACTTTTAATAAACAACTGTGGGCTTAATTGTTTAAAAGCCCTCTAGCGTCACATGCTTTCCTGTCGTAGGGAAGTATGAATCATACCCCAACATATTCGTCGGTCATCACTCCTCTCTTGTTAGTGTGTTATGTTGCATTGAAGTCTTTGTGTTTGGGTTCATCGATTGTTAGTCTTCTTGTTCCTATTTGTGATCATGTTCGTATTAAAGCACTCGTGTTTGATTGTTGCAACTTTCCTTATTTTAACTAATATTTTTGTAATAGTAAATAAAATAAATGGTAGATAACTTTAATTTTATAAGAATTTTTTAGATTTTTAATTTTATAGGAAAGGCATAAATGTATTTATATTTCTATCTTTTCAATATATCATTCTCATAGTTAAGTAAATGTGAGATATTGTTAAGTAAATATATTTTGAATTAATAATCACGAATAGTGAAAAAATTTACCTAGTAATATATAATTTTGAAGGTTTTCTTGTTATAGTATCTTCTTTATTATGTACTTTTGGTCATTTTTTAATATTACTCCTTTCTAATGATATATCTTCATTATCAATTTTTATTTATTAATAATTTCTTAAAGTCACAATTGATTTTTAAATTTTATCTATTATCTTTTAGCTTTTGTATATAGAACTAGGTGAAACTTGTTTTATACATGATTTATCATTTTAGAAATAAAATATTTATATTATACAACTTATGCTCGATTATCTATATTATGACTTTTATTGCAAATTTGCAATTTATGGCCAAAATAAATACTTAATTTCCTTATTTCTATTATTAATTATATTTTTTAATGACTATTGTAAGTAAATTTATAATATTTGAAATTTATTTTACATAGGTTGTAGAAAACTTACGTTTCTACATTCCGTTTCTACATTCTGATTCTACGGACCCCTTAGCGATTCTACGTAAAATCGCGATTTTGACAACCATGGTCGGGGCAACGTATCAGAGAGCCATGGTCACGATACGTCATGACATGATGCATAGAGAAGTGGAAGTATACGTTGACGACATGATAACCAAGTCTAAGGGAGAAGAAAGCCATGCGATTATCCTGAGGAAATTGTTCAAGCAATTGAGAAGGTTTTAGCTCAAATTAAATCCTGAAAAGTGTACTTTTGGGGTCACACAGGCAAGCTATTAGGGATTGTCATAAGCCGAGAAGGTATCAAAATCAACCCTGACAAAGTAAAGGCCATACTAGAACTACCTCTCCACGCACTATCAAAGAAGTGAGAGGTCTGCTGGGAATGTTGAATTACATAGCACGTTTCATCTTACAGCTCATAGACAAATGCCGCCCATTATTCCGTCTGCTAAAAAAAATGTCACAGTAGAATGGGATGATAAATGCGAAGAAGCATTCAGAACAATCAAAGACTATCTCACAAATCCTCTAGTCCTGATCGTTCCCAAAAAACGAAAGCCCTTTTTTCTTATACCTCACGATACTCCCTAAATCCATGGGGTGTGTGCTGGGACAGAAAGATGAAGAAGGAAGGGATCATTCCATATACTATCTAAGCAAGAAGTTCACAGACAAAGAACAGAGGTACTCTGAAATAGAAAGGACTTGTTGTGCTTTAATTTGGGTCATGCACCGGTGGAGGCAATACACCCTTTACTATCCTATTGAGTTGCTGACAAGACATGACCCTTAAAGTACTTGGCAAAGAAGCCCATTTTGTTATGGAGAATCTCTAAATGCAAGGTTGTCAAAATCGCGATTTACGTAGAATCGCCAGGGGGTCCGTAGAATCGGAACGTAGAAACGGAACGTAAAAACGTAAGTTTTTATAACCTTTATAAAATAACCTTTAAATTTTAAAAAATTTACTTACAGTAGTCATTAAAAAATATAATAAATAATATAAATTAAAAATTTCAGCATAAAATTGGATCATAAATCACAATAAAAGTCAAAATATAGATAATCAAGCATAAGTTGTATAACATAAATAATCAACCATAAAAATAATCAACTAAAAGTCTCAATAAAAGTTATGAAATCATAAATCATATTACAAAAACAAGAACTAAAATAAATCATCACAATTTCCACCATCTCTCTCATCCATATCATCATCATCATTTGCATCTTCATCTTCTTCTTCTTCATCAGTGTCACATCATCATGAGGTGTACTGCTACCAATGATTTCCATATCCTTTAATTCCAAATTTTTTAAGTTCCTATTTGCATTTCAACTTCAACATTATCAATATCATGAAGGTCCAAATCATTTGGGATTAGGGAATTACTGACAAGACCCTCCAAATTGACATAAGCACCAATTTCGTCCTCCTCCACATCATCTTTTCTTTATCCCCTAGACTTGGAAAGAAATGCAAACACACCTTGACCTTCATTCTCATATGATGAGTCAAACACATTTTCTTCTTCAAACTATCCATTCATCATCAGATGAGAGATCTTCAAACATTTGAAAGTAGAAGTGTCAGTGTCAGCAATGCATCTTTCTTTCCTATTTCTTAATTTCAAGTTATGCATTACAAAGATAAATCATTCATCTTTTTGTTGATGCAGCCTATTCCTCCTTTTGGTATGGCCCTGAAAATGAAAAAGGTTTTACATAACTTTATAAGATTCATAATCTTAATAAGTAATAAATAATAATATATATAATTGAATAAAAGAACTATTTGTATCGTTACCATTTCAAATGCACTCCAATTTCGCTCACAACCTGAAGAACTACAAGTCAAACTTAAAACACGAATAGCAAACTTTTGTAGTTCTGGGCATTCATCTCCATATAAATTCCACCATTTAGCTGGAGCTTTTTTGTTTCTTGCTAACCTTGCAGCTTCAATGCCAAATAGTCCTTAGCATCCTTAAATCTTTCAAGTTGCAAATCAATCTTACACCTTTCTGTTGGATTAGAAACCATACGCTCTATGCAACCATATAATCCAATCTTAACATCGACATCAACTTTAAATCATCACTATAATGATAATGAGGATTCAAATAATAAGCTGCAGCATGCAATGGTCTATGAGTTGAAGCTCCATTCTTTGTCAATAATCTTGAAGATAGGTTCATAACTACATTAAATAAATATGATTTCAATTTAGAAATGAAACTTTAAAATTAGCACTAAACAAATATATTATATATATATATATATAGCTAACAAGTTATGATATTACCTTTTCTTCACATTGTTGAAGTTTGCTTTAATTTTCTGCTTAGCACGATCCATTTCTGGATAAATGAAACCCATAGCTGGTTGATCATTAGAATCCACTAATCTAAGCACTTTAATCAAGGGAAATGCAGCTTTAAGGCAAACAATAACATTCTTCCAAAACCTACTATCCAAAAACCACTTGTTGAATCCGCTTTCCATCACTTGTGGTCGAATACTTACATGATTTCCAATGACTAGAAGTGAACATCATCATCAATGCAGTTTTCAACTCACAAAGGCAACCTAATGTCAAATATGAAGTGGCCAAAACGAGTTGCACCAGGTCTAATCAAGTCTCTCCCTTTAGTGTATCTTCTCAAAATTGAGATAAGTATAGTCCTGGAAAAAATATATGTAGTAATTCGCCTTCCTTTTGCAATTATCCCTGATGGATCTTCAAATTCTTCTCAAAGTCTTCCAAGATCAAATCGATGCAATGTGCAGCACAAGGTGTCCAATATAAGCATTTTCTCTTCTCCATCAATTTTTCTCCTGCTGCTTTATAATTTGCAGCATTATCTGTAATAACTTGTACAACATTTTCCTCTCCAACCTTCTCCACAATATCATCTAACATTGCCAAAACTTTGTCGGTTGTCTTGGATACATCAGAAGCATCTATAGATGATAAGAAGACCGTTTTCCCTTTTGGGCTATTAACTAAGAAATTGATATGGAATGCCTCTTTCTATCAGTCCATGCATCAGACATAATAGAGCAACCTGTTTTTTTCATTCAAAATTTGTAGTCATTAGAAGTTCCATTGTTCGAGCTACTTCTTTCTTCAAAAAAGTCACCCTTAGCTCATGATAAGAAGGAGGTTTAAGCCCACATCCATATCGACCAACCACTTGAAGCATCTTCACAAACTCTGGATTTTTGACACAATTAAATGGAATTGCACTAGTATAGAAAAAATGAGCAATTTGTTGGCTACATTCTTCTCTCAAATCTTTCTTCATGAATTGGTTAATTGTACCTTGCATTGCTCGTGTTCCACTTTCACAAATTTTTTTTTTTTTTTTGGTTTCAGAAAGAAGTCCATGCAATTCCCTTTTTTTTTTGTTTATCCCTATTTGCTCCACCTCATCATCAGCATCATCAGAATCTTTAATGCCATGAATTTGCTTTCTCTTCATTTCTGATAATTTTGCCACTCTTAGCAGCATTGTTAACATTTCATTTTTTTACATCATCCGGGACACTGGTGCATGGCTCTACATCTTTACGTGTACACCCCAAGTGATTCTTGAATTTGTAAATGCCTCCACTAACAACTTTATTACAATACTTACATTTAACTTTTTTCCCATTATTGTCTACATCAATTCCATGCCCCCAACCTACATCAGATCTACTTCCAAGTGAATTCTTTCTTTTCGAACTCTCTCTAGATGATTTGGAAGATGACATTTTAACTCAATCGATGCTTAAAAATCCTATAAGAAAAAAAAAAAGAAAAAGAAAAAAAGGAGTAAAGAGAGCTATGGTAGAAAGTAGAAAACTAGAAACCCTAAACTATAAAGTACTATTACATATTCACAATTTACATATATAAAATAAATTTCTCATGCTCATGCTCATGTAAGATGTAACAAGTAATTACTAATTACAATTTACAACTAGAAGAGATAGCAAGAAAAATAACTATAAAAATTTTCTTTAAATCATCATCAAGAAAAGGAAAAGCAAAACATAAGGGGTAAGGGGTAACAAGCTTTACATTCCATAAAGCTAGAAAAATGATTTTATTATAAATTTATAACTAAGTAATATAATCCCATTTCCAAATTTTTAACAATATAACTTAGCACACCCCATGCTCAACCTAAACCCTCCAAATGCAACTTGTATGAAGGATTAAGTTTCTCTGGAATTGGATTTATTGATATTTAAGCAATAATACATTTGGATGGGATATCAACTTGGATTGAGATCGGATAAGATAAGAAAACACAAAGAAAAAATGCTTTGAAAATACACAGAAGTATACACGGTTGAACACCGGTTGAAGGCACGGCCGTGTGTTGAGCTTCGAAAATACACAGAAGTACACACGGTTGAACACACGGTTGAATGCATGGCCCTGTGTTGAGCTTAGAAAATACACAGAAGTACACACGGTTGAACACACGGTTGAATGCACGGCCGTGTGTTGAGCTTAGAAAATACACAGAAGTACACACAGTTGAAGGCACGGCCGTGTGTTGAGCTTGGAAAATACACAGAACAGAAGTATACACGGTTAGATACACGGTTGAAGACACGGCCTTGAAAGCCATCAACCCATTCAAAAAACCCATTCACAATCACAACTCACAAGCATAAAAATTCCCATGATACACTACATTACAACTACAAGTACAAGTATAGTCATACAAGTCATACCTAACACAAAATCGTGTCTATGAAGATGGATCTCAACTCGTTGGCGGGTGGCCTGCTGCAATAACGATCGCTGGTTCGCTGCTCAGTATTCTTTGTCCTAATAGTATCAAGTATAAAATCAGCTCACTGCTCAGTGTGGAAGTGGATGCGGAACGAAGGATCGCTGGCTCGCTTCTCCTCTCTCGTCGTCGTCGTCGCTTTTCACCGTCTGGTCTGTCTCTCACTGTCTCTCTCTTCTTCTACGTACACGAACAGCAGCAGCAGCAACGCAAGCCGAAAATTGCAAAGGATGTGCTGGGTTGCCGATTGGGCTGGGCTAGGTTGGGCTTGGATCGATCCGAATGGATTTAAGCCTGCAATTGGATATTGTGTGGATCGATAGACACGTGTAGAATCGCGATTTTGAACGATTTTACTGTTCAAAATCGCGATTTTACTCCGATTTTGAAACTTTCCGATTTTGTAGGCGAGTTAACTAGGATTGTATATGTAAACTCGTAAAAACGTGGAAACGTACGAGTTGAAACGCGATTTTGACAAACCGTGGCCCCACCTAAAGAGCTTCATTCGTTATCTGCACCATGGCCTTTCGCCTATAGGGAATCGACATCATTGGGCCAATCACTCCCAAAGCATCCAATGGTCATAGATTCATACTAGTAGCCATTGATTACTTCACCAAGTGGGTAGAAGCTTCATCATATGCTAGTGTCACAAAAGGGGTAATAGTTCGATTCCTTAAGAGAGACATAATAGCCCGCTATAGAGTTCCTGAATCAATTATCACCAATAACAGCACCAACCTCAACAACAAGTTGATGATAGATTTGTGTCAACAGTTCCATGTAAACCACAGAAATTCGACTCTTTACCGTCCTCAGACGAATGGGGCAGTGGAAGCAGCCAACAAGAACATCAAGAGAATTATCGAGAAAATGACAATCACTTACAAAGACTAGCACGAGATGCTACCATTTGCCCTCATGGCTTACAAAACCTCAATTCGAACATCTACTGAAGTTACCCCATATTCTCTTAGTATTATAGTACTAAGGCAGTTCTACCAATTAAAGTCGAAATTACCATCCTTCAGGATCATATCAGAAGTGCAGTTAAACGAGTCAGACTGGGTAAAGAAGAGGCTTGATCAGTTGATTGATCGACGAAAAAAGACTCACTGCATTATGTCATGGCCAGTGCTACCAACAAAGAATGGTCCGAGCATTCAATAAGAAAATGAGACCTCGACGTTTCAAAGAACGAGATCTAATTCTAAAGAAAGTTCTCCCAAGTGCTCAAGATTCAAAAGGGAAGTTTACCCCAAACTATAAGGGCCCATATGTTGTAAAAAAGGTGTTGTCAGGAGAAGCTTTAATATTAACTCAAATGGATGGTTTAGAATTGAGAGACCCCATTAATATAGATGCTGTTAAGATGTACTATCCTTAGGCAAGAAAATTAAAATTTTGCCAAAGTTCACAAATGCCAATATTCAATAAATTTCGTTGAGTTTAGTTTTCATTCCTTCTACAGCAAAGTTAATGTCTCTAAATGGTCGATTACTTTGCCTAATTCCCATTAAATAAACTTTCATAAACACACACTACCCATTGCCTCACCACGAAGTTTGTTTGGTTGCTATCCGCGATAAAACCAGTAAGCATTTTGGAGTAAATAACCATCATTCATCATGAATCACATATTCTAAGATAAGCAGTATAAAAGACATCTCTTATCAATCATTTGACCAGTTTGCTAGAAGCGTTTTCAGAAGTATTAGGTAAATCAGCTCACAATGGGGCACTTTCCTAGATATACTCTCTTAGAGTTAGCCCACAATGGGGCACTTTCCTAAACTTTCTTCTTCAAGATTGTAAGTCTAAGAGATGCTTCCCACTATCGATTAATTAGCCCATAATGGGACACTTTCCTAAAATTTCTTTTTAGGGTTGCAAGTCTAAATGAGACACTTCCTATCATCGATTAGTCAACTCATGAGAGCACTTTTCTAGATAATCTCTTTTTATGGTTGCAAGTCCAAGGAGACGCTTCCCACTATCGGTTAGTCAGCCATAATGGGGCACTTTCCTAAGATATCCCTTTTTATGGTTGCAAGTCTAAACAAGACGCTTCCTAATTATCGATTAGTCAGCTCATAAGATACTTTTCCAGATAATCCTTGTGGTTGCAAGTCTGAATAAGACGCTTCCTAATTATCGATTAGTCAACTCATATGAGCACTTTTCTAGTAATTTATCGATTAGTCGGCTCATGAGAACACTTTTCTAGATAATTTATCGATCAGTCAGCTCATAAGAGCACTTTCCTAGATAATTTATTAATTGGTCAGCACATAAGAGTACTTTTCTAAATAGTCTATCGATTTGTCAGCTCATTATGAGCACTTTTCTAGATTATCCCCTTTAAGGTTGTTAGTCCTATAAGATGCTTCCTGATATTGACGAGTCAATCATGAGAGCACTCCTCCAGAACATTTCTTCGCCAATAGTCGCTGGTCTAGCCAGACGCTTCTATTGACAGGTGACCGCTTATAAGAGTTCTTCCTTGGATAATCTCTTCTTTACGGTCGCAAGCCCGATAAGACGCTTCCTATTATCAGTTATTCCACTCACATACCACACTCCTAAAAAATCCTTAAGATATTTCCTATCGTCGATTAGTTAACTCATATAGCCCTTTTTCTAGATGATATCTTACTCCAGGTTGTTAGATTGCTTAAGATTATTCCCTAAGCAGTATTAATCATCACAAAGCATTCGTAGGATCATTAGCTCACGAAGCATTTTTCCTACTAGAACCAAGTTCCAAATAACCAGCCAATTAGGTCATTATCCACTCAACCTATCGGCTAAAAAATGGCATTTTTCTAGTCTTTGTAGTTAAGTTTTTCAAACTTTACTATAAAGAAGGGCAGCTATAAAACACTTCATTTTTTTTCCCCTAATCATTAATAATGGTTAATTTATAATTTTTCCATTTTTTTTAATTTTTCTTCTAATTTAGCAAAAATAAAGGGAAAAATATTCAAAAAATAAAATAAATAGGATCATTTTTAGAAAATATGATAGAAATAACAGCAAAGAGGTTAAATAATTTTTGTAATTTTTTGAATTTCGAAATAATATAAAATAATAAAAATTGCATCACATATATGTAATTTGCGTTGAATAAAAAACTGATAAGTGAGCTAGCCCAGTTAGTCCGGACCATGGCCTCGTGCACGGGAGGGGGGGTGCGCATTTCCGCGTTTTGCAATTTTTCGCATTTACCTGGGATACGTGTCAGCACCTGATTGGACCGAGGGAGCGCACGCACTGGCGCGTGATCATCTTCAACCTCCGTCCAAAACGGTCGCAGTCGTGGAAAATTGAAATTCAACCGTTTTGATGCCATTTTTTACACAAATCCACTAAATCTTTAACTAAAATGAGATAACATCATCCAATTAGCATAAAATTGTAACAAAATCAAAGATTTGCACAAATCAAAGTAAATCAGAGATGGGTATTTCAACCAAGATACGATTCATCCTAATCAGAGGAAATCCAAGCATATCCAACTTGATTTTTTATGCAAATAAATAAAGCTCGACGTAGAGAAGCCAAAACACAATCAGAAGAGAGAAAACCAAGGTTTCAAAGCTCGCCGGAGTACTCCCTTGTCGTGACCGTCGATCAAGCCAAGAACCACCACCTGGAGGCGTTTCTGAAGAAATCTACCACCACGGTTAGATTACCCACCTCAAAAAGCTCAAAAGTCGCCTTCAAACGCCCTCAAAAACCGCCAGAACTCCGCCAATGAAAAACCCTTCTACCGATTCGACCCAATCTAATCCGACCCAACCGCGAACTATGACCTATACCTAGGTAAGTTGATTTTTTTATTTTTTTTATTATTATGATTTATTTATCTCATTTATTTTTTTTCGTATTTATTTGTTTATTTTACTTAGATATTTATTTTATTAGAAATTTATAATTTAAAAATATATAAATAATAATGTTAGGGTTTTAATTAGATTTTTTTTTAGAATAGATATGTTTAGTTTAATATAAAAATAAAAAATAAATATAAAAAGGTAAAAAATTAAAAAAATATTTTAAAATTAAATAATTAGTTGGGATAATAACATGAATTAATAATAGATCGTTTTATCACTTAGAAAAATTATTTTTTAAATAAATCCAAAATTGGTTTCTCTTAAATTAAAATTTTAGGAAACCATAAAGCTTAGGCTTATATTTTTTTTCAAAAACTTTGAAAATGATAATGAATGTAAACTAGGCATGTTTTCATAATTAAAAAATTAAACTAATCCATTAAGTTTTATAAAAAAAGTGAACTACAGTTTGTTTGATCCTGAATAGCAAGTCGTAGGCACCCTTATGGGGCAACTCTAAAAAAAATAAAAAAAAAATCATTTTTCAAACCATTATCAGCATAATTATTTCTATCATTTTTAAATATGCTCTTGTAAAATAATAATAAAGAAAAGATGCCGGGATATGATTCACATTTTAGAAGGATTAAGATGGTAACTTTAGGGTTTTAATATGTTAGTCCCCGAATCGAGAATCTCTGGTTTTTCTTTCTTCTTTTTAAATAAAAAGAGGAGATTTCGTCGATCAATTGTCCAAATTAGAATTTATCCGCTCAATTAGTTCTAATTTAATAATTTTTTCCAACTTCAGTTTAGTGATGACTCCAAGCAAATAATAAAATTTCTAGTTCAAGTCAAGGATTTATATTAGGTGAGCATATGATCTAATGTAAATCGGATTAAGAATATAAATAAAAAATTTTAAAATTAGACTCGACACTTTTAGATCATTACTTAATTCTAGAAGTCATCAACTAAATCTCTATTTGATCACATCTTAAATTCTAAAGATCATCAAAACCTAGTATTCTGATACTACTTACGTTTTACTCTTTTGATCAAAACCTAGGCTTCTAGGAATCATAAACCCTAAACTCTGATACCACTTAAGTTATAATACCCCCAAAACCTAGAGCATCACAACCTGCTACGTGTCACTACTACCAAGTAACACGCTAAGTCTCTAAAACTGCATAATACTTAAAAAACCCTATCATATACATTATCCATCATACTACTATAACTATAATCAAATGAATGAGTTACAATGAGCTATTCCAAATTTTATTATTTAATAACAACAAGTATCAAGCTACAATTTATCTCCATAACTTCAATTTAACGAATAAAAACATCAAATTACAAATATTCAGAATTTCCCCATCACCTTCCCTCCACAAAATAATAGTGTTCTCTTCCCATCTCATCCAAGTAATGTCCACCAAGTTCCCATTCTCATCATATTCTAGTTGTTCGTCATTTTCACCTGCAGCTAAAAAAAATTATAGGAAGGGGGAGTGAGCCTAAGCTCAAAACGTGAGTACCACACCCACATGTGCATGACACACCACATTAATATCACATGCATATGTACAACATTTATCCTCAACACATTCACAATTCAGTTCACATATCAACACCAAAATGAAATTATAACACATAGGGGTACTCATGACTTCGGTACACACAAGTTTTATCTTAGTGGGAACTGCCCCTGCAGGTTCCGTCTAACCTAATCTACCTCAGATCATTTCAATACACGACTCCACTATGGATAACACGGCATACCAATCATCGAGGTGCTCCCCAAGGATATGCTACTACGACCCCCTAAGCGAGTCAAGCACAAGGAACATATCTCATTTAACTCATATAACACTATATTACATGATACCACTTAACTCACATAACACCTTAACATTTCATTATTTCACATACAACTCATTAGATAACTTCCTAGCAATCACATATAACAAACAAAGTAAACACGTACCTAAAATCCTAGCCTTAAGCACTTCTTGTCTTAAACTTAAGCTAAGTTGATATTTGTATAATCATCAACACATCATTCTCAGTACTATTTTAAACATAATATAACTTTCCTAATTCCTATTAATTTATTAGGTTATTTATGGTTATACTAATTGTCTCAGTTGAGTAAAACTTGGTTAATCAAAGAGGTAATGTGATATATATTGATAATGTCCATCACTTAAAATGGCCATGTTGGAGGTCGTGTTGCCCAACACGAGTAGTACACGACCATGTTAAGGGTTTTGTATCTCTCGGTGAGACAGGTTGTGTTTCTCTTAATTCAATACGATCAAAACACGACCGTGTTAAGAGGCCATGTATCTCTCAGCATTAATTATTGTATTCAACACGGTCGAAATTGACCATGTTGGGAGGTGTGTTTTCTCATTTTAAACACAGGGGCAACACGACCGTGTTAGATGGTCGTGTATCTCTTGGTACGTCTAGGTAAATCAACACAGGAGCAACACAACCATGCTAGATGGTCGTGTATCTTTAGTTTAATGATGGAGGATTGAAAATCGAAAAGTATGAACGATTGTTTTTGGATTTTTTTTTTATCAATACAAATTGACTTGTGGGCAACAACTTTTGCTTAGGCTTCATCCCTTTTTTTGTTTCTTTTCTTTTCATTTTGCCCCTTTTAAGTACTTAGGCAATGGAAATACATAGATAGCATATGTAAAAAAAGAAAGCTACTTGGAAATATGCTCACACACTAGTAAATCAATTAGCATATAAGCTATAATTAAATTATTATTTATATTTTTCATGTATTAAGATTTTATTAATATTTATATTTATTGTAGCATATTAGTATCATTGAAGTTTTAATCACTCAAGTAAACTTTTAGTTTTCTTTAAGTATAGTCTTACTTCACTCGAGAACAACAACAAAAAAAAATGCTATCTACATATTTATTTTAAGAAGGTTATATAGATGAGAATGAGCTAATAATATATAAAATAAAAATGGATAAAATTCTTCTTACGGAGATACTCAAATATATTCATTTAGAACAGGCTTTGTAAGGGTTTTTTATTTTTATTTTTTTTTTGTTATTTTAAATTTTGTTGACCCAATTTATTTAGATGACTTATCATTTTTTTTGCTAATCAATGGATTAGATGGTTCTATCCATAAAATTATAGAATAAAACCCCTTATTTTTGCATATCAAATATAATATCCCTTTTACTATAGAAAATGTCAATTGATTTTTTATCTTTCAGTGTATTCGCTTTTCTCTTGTAAGTGTGTAATCAATTTTAAATAGGTTAATACATGTTCAATTGACTCAAAGGGGTCTATAAAATAGTTATCGCAAAATTATTGCTATATTTAGTTGGTTGAATAGTTATTTTATAGAATTCTTTGTTATTATCAAATAAGGAGTTGCAATTTTTTTCTTAAGACCCAAAGGAATGGCTATTCCCTTTGGTTTTTTTTTTTTACATATTTCCATACTTTATCCATGAGACGCTAACCAATACTCAAACCATGACTTAAGATAAGGTTATATTGATATTTTTAGGTATATTCCTAATATATTATTAACAGCATTTTAAATGCAACCCAAACGAAATTATAATAGTTATTTCTCTATTTTATTTTTTTCATAATTGCAATTATATTCATACCTTATTTTATTCCTCCAACCAATCATAAAATAAAATTTTCTTTTAGACTTATTAACTAGTATCAAGCATTATTAACAAAGCCTTCACATATATCCCTGTTCCAACTTCCCGTGTGAAGTATCTCTTTTGCCCCGCAAAAAAGCTAAATGCACTCGAGTGGCACATTTCAAGATTCCGCCCAATATACCATTCTAGATAAACTAAGATGTCTCGATCTCAATGGATTTGCAAGGCACATGAGCCCTTTAGAAGATTCAAATCCAAATAACAGATGCCCTGATTTACTTAACAAGAGTGACTTTCATTTTCGGATCAGGAAAATCTAACGTATTCCATGCAAAAACTAAAGCGAGGGACATATCATCGATGGCGTGAGACAAATCCACAAGCTAATGTATACAGGAAGAGGAATACACAAAACAAGGCGAGAGCAGAGGATGGTGCAAAATGACACTTGAATGGCAGTGAGACTCCTCCCTCTCCCTTTTGTCACCCTAATGGACTTATCCTCATAACCTAAATTGTGCGAGGGGAACTCAACAGAACCAGCCTATCCTCTTTACTGAATGTCACTTGCAAACATAGAGGAGCCTGCATCTCCTCGGAAAAATTGATTGAGGAGATCAACGATGCCATTGAGGACTTAATTTGCTAATTGCAATCTTGCAAGTGAGAAGTACCTTTCGATGGAATCTAAATCTTTGCATTGATAACGAAAGGTTTACACGAGAAAATAATGGCGAACGCAAGTTGAAAATGCAATTGAAAAGATCGTGTTGAGTTGGCTTATCGAGGGAGGCTTCCTTGAATAATTTGCAATGTAACCTCTTGGTATTATTACTCTGCGACTTTTATGTATGTAACACTACACGCTCTATAGGCTCGCCTAACGATACCAATGAGTGATGTAAATCTCCTTATACTTTAGTTAGCACCCTATAGTAAAAATAAAGAATAGATATTCTAAACTATTAGCAAGAGAAGATATCCCGGAGCTGGTCAAAATGCTAGTCTACAGATATTTCAAATGGTGTTGCATCATACCTTTGGATTAGCCTACAGATAAACTCTATACCAAATATTTTGTTTCAAAAAACAAGCGGCACCAATCACCTTAGAAGATGTAGTACTCAACATTCACGACAAAAAGTTAAGCTTTACGGTTCCAAAAATTAGGAAGTCCGACCACTAATCACCAGCAGATTCTATCGCCAAATCCATGTCAAGACGATATTTTAAGCATCCACTCATAAATCACAAGCTTTTCTCTGCCTCAACCAGAACGCCAACAATGTTAGTCTACTCTTTACATGCGTATCTGTCAAATGAGCTCAACTTCCCTTAATACTTTTCATCAATGCTACTCAAAAATTTTAAGAACTAGTTAGTAAAGATAGGAAAGATCAATATAAGAAAATATCAACTAAAAGCACCATACATTCATATCCTTTCAGCCCTATTACACCAGCCATGCAGTTTGAGTCCAGTTAATAACATACATCAGCAGAATCCATTCACATGACAAATCCCTCAGCTGAATCTGATTTGAGCCATCTAGCATCCAGTATTCAATAAAAAGGCGGCCACAGCCTGGTGCTAAAATTGGCCTACCTATTCTACTATGCAGATTGCAGCCACCAGCAACAACTGATGATATTACCAAAATTCCTAAGCATGATGGTTTTGACAGACATATTAGTTCCACATTGACAAACCAAAAAGCATCAAACTAATACAGGAGCATGATGCCATCATACAAGCTAGCCCCTTCAAACGCAAGTTACCTCTGAAAGTACAGAAATCATTGCTAAAAAATACCACCGTCTGATTCCAGACGTCTCTCAAAGAATAGTCTCCTGTTGAGTGATTAAAGGAAGGTTCCCCG
>JBBMOL010001263.1:0-43865 GCA_037954665.1 Laguncularia racemosa | reverse complement strand
TGATTGGGGCCTAAACACACTTAAAAGCACAAACCAAAAGACTTAAGAATAACATCTCAAGTCAAGGGAAAAATCGGATCCAAAATGCACTTTTCCCAAAAGAACCCTAATGAGAAAGATGAAATTCAAATAACCAATGATATAATCAAATACCTCAATGAAAAGCCTTCCCACAACACCTAAATTTCATATAAACCACCAAATGAAACCTCAATTTTTAAAAAAAAACCCCCTAAAAAAAAATCCCTTTTCCAATGGTGAAAAACCTTATCAAGGAAAACCTTAAAAGAAGGATCAAATATAATTTCCCTTCAAAAATCACAAGAATTTTGAATAAAACAAGGATATCTGACCAAGAAATATCTCAATTCAACCCTAGATAAACACTAAGAAAGAAAAAGAAATCAAACAAAATGAAATTTTATATAACTCAAATTTTTAAAGTGTTCACTCGCCACAAAATTCAACTTTTGGGGTTGAAATTGATAAGAGTTTGGGAAAAAAGGAAAAACCCAACCCTCTCATGAAAGTAAAGGGTTTTTCGCAAAAAAACCCCTCAAACCCTCTCTTAACAAGTATTTATAAAATTGCTACCCAGGGTAAAAAGTTCAAAATTACAATTTGCCACTTTTAAGGTGGCTAACCCTAATGAAAGTTACAAAAAAATAAAAGGTCCCAAAAAAAAAAACAAATAAAAATAGTTCATAAAATGAAAAATCATAAAAAAATGCTTTCTTAGCCGGTCTTTCTTAGGATCCCATCGGCCCCACTCATGGGTTTAGGTTTGGTCCCCTGGAAAAACCACAAGCTGATTTAAGTGGTTTGCCATTGCCCGTAAAGCATATAAGTATTCCTGTTGGAATATAAAATACATAAAAGATAAAAAGGTTAGTATATAAATAATTCCGGGGTCGATTTTCTCAAAAAGGGTCCTCACCCAAGATTCGAAATCCTTTAGTTATTGCCCCTAATGATAAGTCTTGTGGAAATTTTGATTCCTACATTTTCCCGGGCCCAAAAAAAAAATTTGTCCCCAAATCTGGAATCGAATGCAGTAGAGACTCTATTTTTAAAAGCAAACCATCTAAAAGACTTACAGAATCCCAATACTGGAAACCTAGTAGTGATTTTTTCTCTCCTCCATTTCAGGTGACTCAATTCAAAAACAAACATGGACCATTATCAATTGTGTCTCCCCTTTTCAACCCATTCCTTGAGTTTGTTTCCTCTTTTTCTGACTCATCTATAGATGCTGATCCCCAAGGTCTTCTAATTTGGCCCCCAATTTTATTACCTTTTAAAAAACCTCTGAAGGGGGAAATAACTGTCTTTGAAAAAATCTGGCTCTTGGGGGTCTGCTCGTCGATAGATTATCAGGGTCCCTAAAAAGGTTGGCCATCGGTGCTGACAAATTTTATGCCTAAAGGTTGGCCCCCGTTCACTAGAGCCCTCAAGAACCTTTGAAAAGGGTTGGGATACTTGCGTCTGCACAATTTGTTCCCCCAGTTAGGTAATCATCTCGAAACCCCCCACCCTCAAAGAAGGCATCTTGCTTCGCACACCTGTCCCCCGAGGGGGTTTTAAATTCCCCCTTCCCGGGTTTAAAAGGGTTAAGCCCAAAATTTTCCCCTCTTATCTTTCCAAAAACATGATAATCCCCTTTACTCTAGGTGGTTTCCAAAAAGGTTTACCCCGGGGTGGTGGCAATGTCAACCCATCAATCCTTTTTGCTAATGTAGCAACCAGTGTGGAAAGGTCCCGAAGTTGCTCATCTAAAAGTTCTTCCATTTGTATTTCGAGCTTGGGCTGCTACCCACTTGGCTATTGGCCTCATTGCCAATGTACCCATTCACACTATCATATGACATGTTTGTGGATGCGATTTATCTAAAGTACAAATGTAATCTCAAATAATTTGTAGCACACTTCTCTTCACTTCACCACGACACAATAACAAGTTTGGATAACAACACACACACTTATACACCCACAGTGCAACAAGTCACCAATGCAATAAATACTTTTTATCACTTCAAGTATATTAGAATAAGTGAAGCACAAATAAATACTTTTAAGTAGTTAAGAAATTAAATTCAACTCACAAGTGTTGAAGTAATAAGTTCAATTACTTTCACACTTTAATGTTTGTTTTTGAATTTAAATTCTACTACTTCAATTTTCCTTTATTGCCACGGTTTCACACCTACAATTGATCTTGATGTGCAGCACCTTTAATCCACATAAATCCACAAATTTACACCACCACACACACCTTCAATCACGGTGCACTCACTCCACCAATAACTCCACGGCAACAACACAAACAACAACAACAATTAAGATGCATCATTTCCACAGCAACAACAAGGTGAATATTGATTACAAGTAGTCTTCAACTTCCACGGCAAATAATGAAGCCAAAAGATTTAATAAGTAGCTTTCCCAAAATGAATTCCGAATCCCACTATAGGCAGCAACTTTCAATTTGAAAGTCAAATAACTTCACTTATTGCAAGCCTTCCTCAATTGGTAACAATGAATTCAAATTCAAAAAGCAATCATTAACTCCCACAACTTAATTGCATATGATTTGAATTCAAATAATTCCTTACTAATCAAACTTAATGTAATCTGAAAATTGTACTTCACAAATTTAGAATTACACAATGGAATTCAAAGACAACAAACAACACAACTCCTCACGCCACAAGCTACTTCACGGCAACAATTGGTAAGTTTCACAATTTCAAAAAATTTTGCTAAAGTAACTTCACTTTGTACTTCTGCTCTTCCATGTGAATTAGAGTCCACAAAGTGATATAATAACCTTCCCAAATCAACTCCAACAATCAGCAAATCAAATCCCAATCCAAAGCAATTTCGCAATCTCACACAACAACAACAACACAATTGCGGTTTTCACTTGATCAACCCTAATTGATGATCACTTCCACGAAATTGAATGAAACCAATTCCCTTCTCTCAACATGTGCTCTGATACCAAAAGATGATGTGCCTAAACACACTTAAAATCACATCCAAAAGACTTAAGAATAACTATCTCAAGTCAAGGCAAAATCGGATCAAAAAATGACACTTTTAAAATGAACCCTAATGATGAAATGATGAAATTCAAACAACCAATGATATAATCAGAATACCTCAATGAAAATGCCTTCTAACAACACTCTAATTTCATATAATCCACACAAATGAAGCCTCAATTTGACAAAGAAAAACCGTAATAAAACAATCCCTTTCCAATGGTGAAAATCACGTTATCAAGGAAATCCTTAAAGATGAATTGGATCAATATGATAATTCCTTCAAATAATGACAAGAATTTGTGAATAAAAACAAGGATATCTGACCAAGAAATATCTCAATTCAACCCTAGATATGAAACACTAGAGAAGAAAAGAAATCACAACAAAATGAAATTGATATAACTCACAATTTCAAGATGTTGCACTCGCCACAATTTCAACTTCTTGGGATTGAAATTGATAAGAGAATTTGGAATTAGGAAAACCCTAAGTCCTCTCACGAAATTGTGAAGTGTTTGTTCTGCAAAATAAGCCTCCTCAAACCCTCTCTTAAGCAAGTATTTATACTTGCTACTCCTAGGGTAAAAAAGTGCTCAAAATTACAAGTTTGCCACTTTTAAGGTGGCTAACCCTAAATGAAAGTTACAAAGAAATAAAAGTGTCCCAAAACCAAAATACAACTAAAATAGTTCACAAAATGAAAAATACATAAAAGAAATGCTCTTCATGATGCCGGTCTTCTATAGGATCCATCGGCCCAACTCATCGCCGGTTCAGGTCGGTCCATGGATAACCCACAAGCTGAGTTTAAGTGAGTTTGTCCATTGCCCTGTAAAGCATGATAAGTATTCCTGTTGGAATATAAAATACATAAATAAGATAAAAGAGGTTAGTATATAAATAATTCCGGGGTCGATTTGCTCAAAATGGGTCCTCATCGCCAAGATTCGAAATCCTTTAGTTATTGCCCTAATGATAAGTCTTGTCGGATTTTGATTCCTATCATGAGGCAAGCGGATTCTACTCCTGGTAACCAAGGTAACCCTGATTCTTCTACTTCTAGAAATCGTGACATTAGATGTTTTAAATGCCAAGGTAGAGGCCATATTGCTAGTCAATGTCCAAATAGGCGTGTGATGATTTTGCGTGATGATGGAGAGTATGAGACTGAGGGGGATAGTGAAGAAGATGATATGCCTCCATTAGAGGATGCTAGTGATTATGAGGAGCCTGCAATGGGAAGGCTAGTGGCAGTAGTGAAGCGAGCGTTGAATGTGCAGGTGAAGGAAGAAGAAGAGGTGCAAAGAGAGAATATATTTCATACTAGATGTTATCTAGGAGATCACATTTGTAGTTTGATCATTGATGGAGGGAGTTTGCACCAATGTAGTGAGTAATTTTATTGTTGAGAGGCTGGGGCTCAAAACTGTTAGACACCCTAGTCCATATAAATTGCAATGGTTGAATGATAGTGGTGAGACTAAGGTGAGTAAGCAAGCCTTGATTGGTTTTCGCATTGGTAGGTATGAAGATGAGGTGTTATGTGATGTAGTGCCAATGCAAGCATGTCATGTGTTGTTGGGGAGGCCATGGCAATTTGACAGGAAGGTTGTTCATAATAGCTTTTCTAACAAGTATACGCTTGTTCACCTGGGGAAAAGCTTTAATCTTAAACCGTTAACACCTAAGCAGGTGTATGTGGACCAGTTGTAGCTACAACAGTCTTTTGCAAAACATAAGGTGAGTGAAAAGTAGAGGGAGAGTGAGAGAGCAAAAGACAATGAGAAAGAAAAGGAATATAAAAGTCAAGATCAAAAGGAAAAAGAGAGGAAAGCTGGAAAGAGTGTGAGAGGCCAAGTTGAAGGGGATCAACTTTGGTGGTGAGTGAAAAGTAGAGGGCAGCCTTGCAAAAGGAGAGTTGTGTGGCAAGAGCGAGTGTAGTAAGGAGAGCGTTAGTGATGAGGCAACCTACGTTGTTGCTGGTTTTTAAAGAAACATGTTTGACTACTAACGAATTATCTAACTCTTTGCCTAGTGTGGTTGTATCTCTTGTGCAGGACTTTGAAGATGTCTTCGCTGAGGAGATTCTAAAGGGATTACCACCTATTCGTGGTATTGAGCACTAGATTGACCTTGTACCCGGAGCATCGATTCCAAACAAGCCAGCTTATAGGAGCAATTCGGAGGAGACAAAGGAACTCCAAAGACAGGTCGATGAATTAATGGAGAAGGGGTACGTGAGAGAAAGCATGAGTCCATGTGCAATGCCTGTGATTTTGGTGCCTAAGAAGGATGGGACATGGAGAATGCGTGTTGACTGCCGTGCCATCAACAACATCACGGTAAAGTATCGTCATCCCATTCCTCGCTTAGATGACATGTTAGATGAGTTACATGGGTCTAGTGTCTTTTCTAAAATTGATCTGAAAAGCGGATATCACCAAATTAGAATGAAAGAAGGTGATGAATGGAAAACCGCATTTAAGACAAAATATGGATTATATGAGTGGTTAGTAATGCCTTTCGGTTTAACTAATGCACCTAGTACTTTTATGAGACTTATGAACCATGTTTTGAGGACTTTTATTGGAAAATTTTTGGTTGTCTATTTTGATGATATTCTTATTTACAACAAGAGTTTAGAAGATCATATATCTCACTTGAGGGATGTTTTAGAAGTGCTTCGAAAGGAACAATTATATGCTAACCTCAAGAAGTGCACTTTTTGCACAGACAAACTTGTGTTTCTTGGTTTTGTTGTTAGTGCATAGGGAATACAGGTTGATGAAGAAAAGGTTCATGCGATCCAAGAATGGCCTAGTCCAACCAATGTAAGTAATGTGCGGAGCTTCCATGGACTAGCAAGCTTTTACAGGAGATTTGTGAAGGATTTCAGTACCATTGCAGCACCATTTACTGAGGTAATTCAGAAGAACGTGGGGTTCAAATGGGGAGAGCAACAAAAGAAGGCCTTTTAGACGCTTAAAAATAAGCTGACTCAGGCGCCATTACTTGCTTTACCTAACTTTGCTAAAACGTTTGAAATTGAGTGTGATGCCTTAGGATTAGGTATTGGAGCAGTTCTTATGCAGGAGCGAAGACCGATTGCATTCTTTAGCGAGAAGCTAAGTGGGGCAACCTTGAACTACCCTACTTACGACAAGGAGTTATATGCATTGGTTCGAGCCCTGGAGACGTGGCAACACTACCTGTGGCCAAAAGAGTTCGTGATCCACACTGATCATGAATCTTTGAAGTACTTGAAGGGGCAACATAAGCTGAACAAGAGGCATGCTCGTTGGGTGGAGTTCATCGAAACATTTCCATATGTCATCCACTACAAGCAAGGTAAAGAGAATGTCATGGCTGATGCACTTTCTAGAAGGTATACTCTTATTTCTACTCTTAGTTCTAGACTGCTTGGTTTTGAGCACATTAAGGAATTATATGCTGCTGATCGAGATTTTTGTGAGGAGTATGTGCATTGTGAGAAGAGTGGGCATGGTAAATTTTATAAACATGAAGGATTCTTGTTTAGGGAGAGTAAACTGTGCATTCCAATTTGTTCTTTAAGAGAATTACTCGTGAGGGAGTCTTATGGAGAAGGTTTAATGGGACACTTTGGAGTAGTTAAAACCTTAGGGGTATTGCGGGAACACTTCTATTGGCCTCACATGAAACGAGATGTTGAGAGGATTTGTGAGCGATGTGTCACGTGTAAGCAAGCGAAATCTGGAGTCCAACCTCAAGGGCTTTACACCCCACTTCCCATTCCTCATGAGCCTTGGATAGATATTTCTATAGATTTTGTATTAGGTTTACCCAGGTCTAGACATGGTCGAGATTCTATTTTTGTAGTTGTTGATAGATTCTCTAAAATGGCACATTTCATTCCTTGTCACAAAACGGATGATGCTTGTAATATTGCTAATTTATTCTTTAGGGAAGTTGTGCGATTGCGTGGTATGCCTAGAACAATTGTATCAGATAGGGATGCTAAGTTCTTGAGCTACTTTTGGAAGACCTTGTAGGCTAAGTTAGGAACTAATTTATTATTTTCTACTACTTGTCATCCACAGACTGATGGTCAAACTGAGGTAGTGAATTGAACTTTATCTACTTTGTTGAGGGCTGTAATTAAAAAGAATATTAAAACTTGGGAGGATTGTTTGCCGCATGTTGAATTTGCTTATAACCGTACAGTGCATTCTGCTACTAAATTTACTCCTTTTGAGATTGTGTATGGTTTTAATCCACTAACTCCTTTGGATTTATCACCTTTGCCTATTTCCGAGTATGTTAATTTAGATGGCAAGAAGAAGGCTGAATTTGTTAAACATATCCATGAGAAGGCAAAGCTAAACATTGAGCGAAGAACAGAGCAGTATGTGAAACAAGCCAACATGGGTCGTCGACAAGCTGTCTTTGAACCTGGAGATTGGGTTTGGGTTCACATGCATAAAGAGCGGTTTCCCGTGCAGCGTCGATCTAAACTACTTCCTAGAGGCGATGGACCATTTCAAGTTCTTGAGCGCATCAACGATAATGCATACAAGATAGATTTTCCTGGTGAGTATCAAGTAAGTGCTACATTTAATGTTACTGATCTGAGTCCTTTTGATGTAGGTGATGATTTGAGGACAAATCCTTTTCAAGAGGAGGGGAATGATGAGATCCATGATGAGAGTCGAGTTGGAAGAAGGAATGTGGATCCTCTTGAAGTGCCGCCTGGACCGATCACAAGAAGCCGAGCAAAACGACTCAAGGAAGCACTTAACGGGTTGATAAAGGATGTCCATGAAGCCGGAAAGTATTGGAGCAATCATGAAGTTGGAACGGATTGGAACAACCATGGGAAGACCTTTGCTCTTATACTAGTCACACCGGACACGGGTTGAAGAGGGCGTGTATTTTCAAGGCACGGCCGTGTAGGAATCTCAAGATTGCACAGAAGCATACTCGGCCAGACACACGGCTAAAAGGCACAGCCGTGTATGGAGTCAAGCAAATCCACAGAAAGATACACGACCAGAAGTACACGGTCGTGTATGTTGCCAGAAGTTGCACAGAAAGGTACATGGACAAAGTACACGGGCGTGTACACGGCCGTGTATCCCCTGCCGGCCAACATGTTTTGTTTTGTTATTTTTACGCACTTATTGAAGTGACGTCATTTTGGGCTTGTATTTTCACGAATTGTAACCCTAGTATAAATGCTCCTAGGGTTTTGAACAACAAACAACTTACATCTTAGAACATTAAACATCTTTGCGAGGCTCCTCTCTTGGTTCTTCAAGAACTAACTAGAACTTATCGGATTTTATTTCCGTGGCATTCAACTCGACTTATCAACCAGTCTTTCATCCCGATTGTGGCGTCTTCACATTATACCTAGGTTCTTGTCTTGCTTATAGACAACGGGTCGCGGTTTCCACTTTAGGTGTTTGGCATCGTAGGTAACGAATTTTCGAACGTATTGGTATTGGGTTTCGTCACGGGTTGGCGTGGTTTGTATCATTAGGGCTGACTTCAATCAAATCCAAGAAAATATTAGATTGATTATGGAGAGATTGGAGGTTAGGGATAGAAGAAGCCATAGTGGTGTAGGAATTAGGAGGAGACATTCTAGTGGTGAATCTGATGCTGGTAGTGAAAGGAGTAGGAGAGGAAACAATGATGACAGGCGTAAGGGGATTGAAAACATAAAGCTAAAAATTCCACCTTTCACTGGTAGTAGTATACTAGAGGAATTCCTAGACTGGGTGCTATGGGTTGAGAAGGTGTTTGACTGTTATGAGTGGGATGAGCGCATGAAGGTGAAGATGGCGACTTTAGCATTCTTTGAATATGCTAGTTTGTGGTGGGATAAACTACAAACCGAGAGACGTAGGGCGGATGAGGAGAAAGTGAGTTCATGGGCCTTGATGAAAAGATTGATGAGACGCATATTTGTGCTAGATTACTATAAGCAAGATGTTGATAGAGTTGCAATCCTTGAGGCAGGGTAAGAAAAGCATAGAAGAGTATGTAAAGGAGTTTGAGACACTAATGGCAAGGTGTGATATTAAGGAATCATCAGATGAATCCATAGCTCGTTTCATCAATGGGTTGAAGATGGACATTGCCAATGTAGTGGAACTCCAGCATTATCAGACTCTTGAGGATGTGATTAAATTAGCCAGTCGGGTTGAGCGGCATCAGCGCAAGCGGGATAAAAAATGGCGGGATCAGAAATCATATCACCACCATAAGTCAATGATGGTGAGAAGGAGAAGGAAAGGAAGGAAAAAGGAAAGGCAGTCGCTAGTGAGGCTGTCGACCAAACACAACAAAAGAAGAGCAGGGATATAAAATGTTTTAAGTGTTTAGGAATTGGCCATATTGCTTCTCAATGTCCTAATAAAAGGGTTATGGTCATAAAGGGTGACAAAGTCGAGAGTGAGGAAGAAGAACAGAAGGGTACTGAGGCAGAAGAGGAAGATGAAGACATTATAGCGAATCCAGTACAGGGAGACTTGCTAATGGTTAAGCAGGATGAAGCTGTCATAATCAAAGAGCCAATTTATTTCATATCCAAGGCATGGTGCAGGGGAAGACTTGTTTGATTGTGGTTTACAGGTGGAGCAACATCTAAGACCTTATGCACTTCATTGGTTGAGTCCACAGGGAGTTGTTCATGTACACAAACAGGTTCGTGTTCCATTACTTATTGGTGATTATACTGACGAATTTGTTTATGATGTAGTTCCCATGGAAGCCACACATTTGATCCTTGGAAGACCTTGACAGTATGACCTCAGAGCTAAGTATGATGGATACACCAATGAGTATACCATTCAGCAACAGGACAAGGCATACCAGCTTCTTCCTATGAGTCTAATCGAGGTACAACAAACAAGGTTGATTTGCCTTAAGAAGCCTAAGGGAAAGAGGAGTCTGTTTATGTGGTTTAGCAGGATGAACGATACAGATTCGTGGTCGAATCTTTTTCAACATGGAGGGAATGATACGATTCCAAGAGCTAAGATACGGGCACCAAAGAAATCGAAGTGAATCCGAGCTATAGGTGGCAGTACGGGGTCCAAAAAAAAGGAGGACATAAGCGTCGGGAGGACCCAAGGCGAAGTTCGGCCACCTTAAGCCGGCCTTGAATAAAGGCTGGCCGAATTAACTTCAAGGCTGCCGGCCTTGGTGCCGGCTTATGTATAGGCCGCTGGCCTTTGGCCGGCCTTAAGCCGTCCTTGAATGGCCTCGCACAATTTTTTTTAAACATGATATAAATAGTGGTTTTTAGGGTTTTTTCGAGACAAAATGTTATTTTGGTTGAAAACAAAAACACTTTGAGTGTGTGTGAATCCTCTTTAGAGATTCTTGAATATTGAGAATTTGATTTCCCTATATTCTAATTGTTCTTATCAGATTCTTGGTCTCTATAGAATTTGTGGCGAACATCGTTATTGAATTCTTGGAATTCTTTAACCTTAGTGATTGATTTATAGAACGTAGACTCTATCGTTCTATGATTTGATTGCGAATTAGTTTAATTTTATCAATCTTGGCATCTATAGATTGGTAATTTTATCTATATCCTTTGTTCTTATTTCGTTAGTACCAAAATACAGAAAACCCTAAAAATATTAAGGATTCTATTGTTATTAACGATTTCATTTGTGTGGAGGGATTGCATAATATTTGATTTCAGAGCATTCAATTTTTCGTATCAGTAATTTTTGCTTTTGACAAGTTTTGGTCTTATTTAATTTTATCTGGGGTAATTTTTTACACTGACCATTCAGCTCTCAGGTACTTATTATCCAAGACAGATGCGAAACCGCGACTCATTCGGTGGATCTTGCTTCTACAAGAATTCGATTTGGAGATTTGGGACAAAAAGGGAGTTGAGAACCTAGCTGCTAATCATCTATCTCGATTAGAGAACTTGAAACTGGAGAAATTGAATGAAGAGGATATAGATGATACTTTTCTAGAGGAAGGATTCTATCAGATTAATAAGGTAAGTAACACCTCTAAACCTTGGTTTGCTGATTTTGCAAATTACCTTATCTATAAAGTACTCCCTAGTGACAAAACTTCTCAACAAAAGAAGCGTTTCTTTGCTGAGTTAAAGCACTATTTTTAGGAGGAACCATTCTTGTTCCGTGTTTGTGCAGATCAAGTGATTAAACAATGTGTATTCGAGCAAGAAGGGTAGGAGATTTTAAAGCACTGTCACACCAGGCCAATTGGCTGTCATTATAGTGTGAATTGAACAACCGACAAGATTTTGGAATCAGGATTTTATTGGACAACTATATTCAAGGATTCCTTTAACTTTGTGAAGACTTGTGACAGATGCCAACGAATGGGGAGTAAGTCAAAACGTGATGAAATGCCCTAAAATTTCATATTGGAGTGTGAGATCTTTGACCTGTGGGGGATTGATTTCATGGGACCCTTCCCCAATTCTTTCGGGAACAAGTATATACTCGTGGCGGTGGATTATGTGTCTAAATGGGTAGAGGCCCAATCTTTGCCCACCAATGATGCCAGAGTAGTGGTAAAATTCTTGAAGAAACTTTTCTCTAGGTTTGGAACACCACGGGCTTTAATTAGTGATAGGGGAACACATTTTTGTAATGTGTAATGCTGAAGCGATATGGGGTCACCCATAGATTAGCAACCCCCTATCATCCACAGACGAGTGGTCAAGTAGAAGTTTCTAACTGTAAGCTAAAAAGGATTCTAGAGATGACAGTGGAGCATCACCAAAGGGATTGGTCGGAAAAATTAGACGATGCGTTGTGGGCCTATAGGATAGCCTTCAAAACTCCTTTAGGTACCACCCCATACTGACTAGTGTTTGGGAAAGCTTGCCATCTGTCAGTGGAGTTAGAACATAGAGCTTTCGAGGCTTTGCGTACTCTCAACATGGACTTAGAAGCCGCTGGTAAGAAGAGAAAGTTTCAGCTAAATGAACTTGATGAATGGCGTGCAATGGCTTATGACAACATGCGAGTTTATAAGGAGAGGATGAAGAGGTATCATGACATGCGGATTCATCATCCAAAACAATTCCGTGAGGGAGATCATGTTCTCTTATTCAATTCACGACTGAAGCTTTTCCTAGGTAAGTTGAGATCGAAGTGGTCCGGCCGTTTAAGGTGATAAAAGTCTCCCCTCATGGAGCGGTGGAATTGGAACACCCGAGTAGACATACCTTCAAGGTAAATGGGCAACGTTTGAAGCTATATTTTGGGACTAAAGGAGAAAAAGAGGGCCAAGAGGAGTTTAGACTCCACCCTCTTGTGAATTAATCAGGTGTAATCTCACTCCATTGAGCAAACGGCGTTAACCAAAAGCGCTTGATGGGAGGCAACCCATATAGTTTTTAGGTAAATTTTTCTTTCATCATAACCATCCATTCTATTATTGTTTTTTGTTGTTGAATGACTTGACTGGGCGATACTTGTGTTATGGATCTTGAGGATGACATGAGAATTATGTTCAACAAGTTTGGAAGGGCTAGAACACTCAACGGAGGTGAGTACTGTGCTTTAACGGAGATACACGACCACATATTCTTATTTTACACAGCCGTGTAAATGCAGTTTTCATGCACAAAGGGTTACACGCCCTACATACATGGCTGTGTACCATAGGGCGTATATACTGGAAATTTTTGCATGGGTGTTTTACACGCCCGTGTATGTGACTGTGCATGGAGTCTAAAAAATTTACAGAGGGATACACACCTGGGAGGCATGGCTTAAGGCACAGGCGTGTATCGTGGCCGTGTGTCCGGCCGTGTAAATCTTAAACCATACGGCTGATATGGTTTAATTGACGTGAGCAGCAGGATCCATTCAACTCTCTTCATTTTTTTTTCACTCCTTCGTGTTCATAATCATCTCTCTTCACTCCCACTAATTCTTCTTGTGATTTTTGCACCCATTCCTCCGGATTCAAAAGTTAAGGGACGGATGCTGTTATTGTTCCTTCTAGATGCTTTTATTGTTCTTTCTTTATGCTTTTATTTTTTTTTTCTTTTCTTTGGTTTTTCATTTCAGAGATTCTATTAAATTGATGAAGCATATGACTGTAGTTGCATGACAAGATTGGGGAGGATAAATATTTGGAGTTCTTTTCAAGAACTCATGGTCCTGTGCGCATGAATGATATTGATTTGAGTTCTTCTGCAAAAGTGGATGCTAGATGTGCGATTCTAATATTGATCTAGGGGAGTCTCGTTTCTTCTTCTCTTTTATTTCCATTTTCTTCCCTTTTTTGTGTAGTTCAATGTAGACATTGGGAACAATGTCTAAATCTAAGTGTAGGGGAGGAAACTGACATAAGAAGCATGAAATATAAGTGTTAATAAATCAAAATTATAAAGTTTCCCCACTTAAGATGTATTTAATGAATTACTAACAATCAAGAATTGCTGAGATTTCGTTATATTACTTATTGTGTTGAAAATTCTTGGGAATTTTGCAAATGTTTACTCTCTTATCTTGTTTTATAAATACTCTACTAGAATTACAAGTTGAAATCCAAGTGAAGAGAATTACTTGTTGTTTAAGCAGTTATTTCGAGAATTGAGAGTGAATTAAGATCTTTAGTAGGTTTAGTATGCTCTTTCTTTTGCCATTAATATGAGTTATGTAATTCTGAGTAAAGGAGTAGAGGATATGATGTGCTCAAAACCAAGTTCAAGCACAATAAAATGACTCAAAGAAAACAATCCTCAAGTCTCAATCAAACCGGTCCAATTTAACTAGGAATTGCGTGACCCTAATGGAAATTTGATGGAATCCAATGGTTCAAAGATGCAATCAACTTCCACTAATGATCAATTTCACTAAACAACAATAAGATCAAGTGAATTTCACATGAAATGGATGAATAAGAAAAACACAAAACCGTGATATATCCTCTTCCAACAATTACAATTTACGCTAATCACTAAAATGATATTGAATTGAATAACTAAAAGAACAATCAATCTTAACAAGACAATTGTTCATGAATTACACTCACAATAGTTCTAAGAAAGATTCAAGTCCACCCTAGATATGACTCACTAGAGAAGAAATGAAAAACAACAAAGATGAAATCGATATGACTCACAATTCCCCTTTGTCGCACTCGCCACAATTCCAATTCTTGGGTTGAAATTGATAAGAGATTTTTCAACTAGGAGAAACCCTAATTCCACACGTGAAAGTGCTATGTTTGATCTGCAAAATATGGCCTCCTCAAACCCTATTCTAAGCAAGTATTTATACTTGCTACTCCTAGGGTTAGAAAATAGTCAAAATTACAAGTTTGCCACTTTTAAGATGGCTAGTCTTAAATGAAAATTACAAGGAAATAAAAGTGTTTCAAAATGATTACAACATAAATAGTCCATGCAAATGAAAAATATATAAAAGAAATTGGTCTTCAAGATGCTGGTCTTTTATAGGATTCATCAGCCTAGCTCATCGCCGGTTCAGGTCGGTCTATGGATAACCCACAAGCTGAGTTTGAGTGAGTTTATCCATCACCCTATAAAATATGATAAGTATTCCTGTTGGAATATAAAATACATGAATAAGATAAAAGAGGTTAGTAAACGAATAATTCCAGGGTCGATTTGCTCAAAATGGGTCCTCATCGCCAAGATTTGAAATCCTTTAGTTCTTGCCCTAATGATAGGTCTTGTTGGATTTTTATTCCTATCATCTCCTCGGGCCTCAAAAAGATTTGTCCTCAAATCTGGTAGATCAAATGCAGTAGAGACTTTGTTTTCTCCTAGCAATCCATCTGAAGAAGTATCTCTGCAGAATCCCAATATCTGAAATACTACAGGTGGTGATTGTTTTCTCTCCTCCATTTCCAGGATGTATCTCATCTGCAACACAAATAATGACCCATTATCTACTGAGGTGTCCCCTATCTCAACCCATTTCACTGATATTGTTTCCTCCTTTTCTAACTCATCTGTATGTTGCTGATCCTCAAGGTCTTCTAATGGTTCGCCCAACTGCTCGTTACCCTCTGAAACCTCTGAAGGTGAACATAACTGTCTCTGAATAGTTTGGCTCTCTGGTGGTCTGCTCGTCTAACTATGATCATCAAGATCCTCTGAAGGTTGGCACATCGGTGTTTGATAAATTTTATGCTCTAAAGGTTGGCTCATGTCACTAGAGCCCTCAAGAACCTTTGAAGGTTGGCATACCTGCGTCTGCACAATTTAACCCTCTGAAGGTTTGATCATGTGGCTATGATCCTCGCGAATCTGTGATGGTTGTTTTATCTATCGTTGCATCTCCTGGACCTCTGATGGCGACATAGGGTTCAATACTATACGTTTACCATCTTTTTTGAACATATAAGTATTTTTATACCCATCATGTAATACCATCTTGTCATACAACCATGGTCTACCAAGTAATATATGGGATGTACAAATAGGAAGAATATCACATTCAAGCTCATCATAGTACTTGTCCCCTATACTGAGGGTACCCTAGCCCTTTAGGTCACACAAAGACCATCCTGATCATTCAACCAATGTAATTTATAGGGTTTGGGATGTAGGATAGTTTCAAGTTTCAACTTCGATACTAATGATGCAGCTACAACATTAGTACAACTACCACCATCAATAATAATTACGCATAAGTTTCCTTGTATCTTACAAGAAGTATGGAACAAGTTTTCTCTTTGTCCCTCATCAATGGTTGGGAAAGAAGTCATGTCCCGATGCAATACATTAGTAGACAAATACAACTCACTTGACATTTTTTTTTTTTTGCTTACTAACTTCAACAACCACAATACACTTCACCACACCAGGACAACACACCCTCACACACCCACGATGCTTACACTTAACCAATACAAGAAATGTTTATTGGTACTTCAAGTAAAGTTAAATAAATGAAGTCCACACAATTATTTCTAAGTAGTTAAGAATTAAATTCAACCACAAGTGTTAAGTAATGAGTTTAATTACTTTCACACTTTAATTGTTTTGTTTGAATTCAAATTCCACTACTCAACTTTCCTTTTCTTGCTTTGGTTTTACACTAATTAACTTCACAATGGGCAGCACTTAAACACAACTCACCGCCACACAACTCCCTTTTTAGTTCACGGTTCAACAATGTTCACACCACCAACAACAAGTAACTTGACAACACATACAACAACCAACACCAAATGTTAACACCCTTTACTAATTTTATAAAAAAAATACAACACTACATACAATCCTCCTCAAGCTACAGTACACTTTTCCCACTTCCACACAAATATCAAACCGCAACTCCAACACAAAAAGGCAACTCAACTTTCAAATTCAAAATGAGCTCAATAAGTG
Source organism: Laguncularia racemosa (assembly GCA_037954665.1). Taxonomy (NCBI): domain Eukaryota; kingdom Viridiplantae; phylum Streptophyta; class Magnoliopsida; order Myrtales; family Combretaceae; genus Laguncularia; species Laguncularia racemosa. The sequence goes on along the minus strand of JBBMOL010001263.1, from coordinate 27,452 downwards.
CAAGATTCCACAAATGATAAGAAGTTATTTCAAATTCAAATGACACACAATTAACTATGACTTAATGTGTGTTTTGAAATTTCAAATTGACTTCTTAATGTACACTTTAATTCTGAATTCAAATTTGAAAATTACAATTGTGATTTCTCCAATTTCCGAAAATGCATACACTACACAATTCCACTTCACAATTGAAACACCACTCTTCCCTTTTACGGTTTTCTATTCATGCACTACACACTCACACTTTTAGCCTTAATGTGCAGCACCTTACTCCACACAACTTCCACAAATTCACACCACTTTATAACACCTCAAGTGCAACACACTCACACCACCACTTACAAAATACACACACAATGCACTTAATTCAAACAACAACAACAACACTTACGGTGCAACACCTTCTTCTCAATATACACAACACAATACTTCAAGGTGTACATGTCCTTGCCACTACACAACTCCCATTCACACCATAAACCACAAGCAATGGCAACAACAAAATTCAAATTTGAAATCACTCCACTAAATGCAACCTTCTCTACAAATGGTAAAAAACAATTCAAATTCAAATAACACTTATTCAATGCTACTCAATGAATTACTTTCAAACTTAAAGAAGGTATTTGAATTTCAAATGGATGCTTATCCTTCCACACACTTCAAATCTGGAAATTGCAAATGCTCTAATTCCGAATTGCACAAGGATTCACACAACACACTCCACAAGCTTCTTCAAACAACACATCAATCACGGTATGGATAGGGTAAATTTCAAATTCAGAAATTTGAATGAATAACACACTTCTACTCCTTCCCTTCCATGAAATTGATCAACCACAAGAGGCTACAACAAACCCTTCAATTCGACTTCAACAAGCAGCAAATTCAATTCTCAATGAAGACAATTTCACAACTCAATTCACAATACAATTTCGGTTAAAAAATGAATAACCCTAATTGAAGATGATGATCACAAAATCAACCAAAAATTAATCCCTTCTCTCAACTTGTGCTCTGATACCAAAAGATGATGTGCTCAAAACCAAGTTCAAGCACAATCAAATGACTCAAAGAAAACAATCCTCAAGTCTCAATCAAACTGGTCCAATTTAACTAGGAATTGCGTGACCCCAATGGAAGTTTGATGGAATCCAATGGTTCAAAGATGTAAACAACTTCCACTAATGATCAATTTCACTAAACAACAATAAGACCAAGTGAATTTCACATGAAATGGAAGAATAAGAAAAACACAAAACCGTGATATATCCTCTTCCAACAATTCCAATTCACGCCAATCACTAAAATGATATTGAATTCAATAACTAAAAGAACAATCATTCTTAAAAAGACAATTGATGTGCTCAAAACCACTTCCAAGCACAATCAAATGACTCAAGAAAACAAGTCTCAAGTCTCATACAAAACTGGTCCAAGTGACTAGGAAATTGCGTGACCCTAATGGAATTATGATGAAATCCAATGATTCAAAGATTCAATTAACTTCCACTAATGAGCAATTTCACTAATCAACAATAAGAACAAGATAATTACATGTGAAATGGATGAAAAATACAAGCTCAAAAACCATGAAATCACACCCTTCCAACCTTACCAATTCACGCTAATCTCTAAGAGCAATTCAATTCTCAATGAATAATCAATCTTAAAAGATGATTATTCTCGAAAAAAAAAAACACAAATATATCAAAGAGAGATCCAAATCTACCCTAGATATGACTCACTAGAGAAGAAATGAACATACAACAAAGATGGAATCGATATGACTCACAATTCCCCTTCGTCGTACTCGCCACAATTCCAATTCTTGGGTTGAAATTGATAAGAGTTTTGAACTAAGGAAAGAACCCTAATTCCACACGTGAAAGTGTCTCTCAAATCTGTAAAAATTGGCCTCCTCAAACCCTCTCTTAAGCAAGTATTTATACTTGCTACTCCTAGGGTTAAAAAGTGGTCAAAATTACAAGTTTGCCACTTTTAAGGTGGCTAGCACTAAATGAAAATTACAAGGAAATAAAAGTGTCCCAAAACCAAAATACAACCAAAATAGTTCATAAAACAATTACAAGGTACAAAATAACATAAGTCTTCAAGATCCAATGCCTCGAAATAGAAAACAATCGCAGCGGGTCTTTGATTGTCATCCTGAAAACTTTCCATGTCCAACAATGGTTGCAGGACATATTGGCATCCCATGGAGAATTATAATTATACCTGTAAGATTATTCTCAAATATTTATTATAAATAAAGACATAAGGTAAAATATGAGCAATTTGGATCATCATCTAAATCGGGTTCTGAAAAGGGCGACAGTGTCAGAAATTTTCCCATCAACAATTGTTCATGAATTACACTCACAATACTTCCAAGAAAGATTCAAGTCCACCCTAGATATGACTCACTAGAGAAGAAATGAAAAACAACAAAGATGAAATCGATATGACTCACAATTCTCCTTTGTTGCACTCGCCACAATTTTAATTCTTGGGTTGAAATTGATAAGAGATTTTTGAACTAGGATAAACCCTAATTCCACACGTGAAAGTGCTATGTTTGATATGCAAAATATGGCCTTTCTTTCGTGGTGTTCATCCCGACTTATCAATCGGTCTTTCATTCCGATTGTGGCGTCTACATAATATACCAAGGTCCTTGTCTCACTTATTGGCAACGGGTCGCGGTTTCCACTCGATTGTTTGGCATCTTGGGTAGCAATTCCGAACGTATTGGTATTGGGTTTCGTCACACGTTGGTGTGGTTCGTATCACAAACCCTATTCTAAGCAAGTATTTAGACTTGCTACTCCTAGGGTTAGAAAATGGTCAAAATTACAGGTTTGCCACTTTTAAGGTGGCTAGTCCTAAATGAAAATTACAAGGAAATAAAAGTGTTCCAAAATGATTACAACATAAATAGTCCATGCAAATGAAAAATATATAAAAGAAATTGGTCTTCAAGATGCCGGTCTTCTATAGGATTCATCGACCTAGCTCATCGCTGGTTTAGGTCGGTCCATGGATAACCCACAAGCTGAGTCTGAGTGAGTTTGTCCATCGCCCTATAAAATATGATAAGTATTCCTGTTGGAATATAAAATACATGAATATGATAAAAGAGGATAGTAAACGAATAATTCTAAGGTCGATTTGCTCAAAATGGGTCTTTTAATGTTAGGGGAGAATGTTAAGTTCTCTAATTTAGTTTTGATGTTAACAAAAGAGGAATAATGTGTAACGAATGTTTAAGCTTGTCAGAAGCTGTTTTAGAAGACAACAACGTAATTTTTCTAAAGTTGAACAAGGAGACAGAAGCTTGTTCAGAACCTTCAAAAGTGTTATATAAACTATTTTTGTTTTGATAGAAGGTGTTTCAGAAGTTGTGTAGTGTATCCGTAGTTATCGTGTTAACCTTTCAGAAGTACTTTCAAAACCTTCATAACAGGAGGACAGTTGACAAGTTTGTTTCAGAAGCACTTTTAGAACCTTCATAATAGGAGGACAGTTAACAGGTTTGCTTCAGAAGCACTTTCAGAACCTTTCATGTCTGTTACAAATTTTTCCAGATTACGTTCTAAATTTTATATCGATAGTTTTAATAAATTTCAAGGCCTAGCTCCACGTGTCAAGTATTTTTGGGTAACATACTTGATGTGTTTTACTAAAGTTGGATTTTATATCAAGGGTTTTTTTTTAATTTACATAAAGTTTTACAAGATTTTATTCAAAGATTTCATTTTATGATAAAGTGAGATCATATAAGATTTACAAGTTTTATCCAGATTTAAAGTTGGATATTTGTATTATATTTTGGGAGATCCAGCAGTTACAAAGATAAGGATAAGAGATATGGTTGTTATATCAAGATATGGTTCCACAATGTGAGGGATATCTTCAACAAACTTGATCCAAGAGATATATCCAAAGAAGATCTCGGTCAAACTAAATATCCAAGCTTATCCTTATCAAGAATATCACGGAATGCAGATCTTCTCCAACAGATCCAACTTATTTTTGAATTGAAAATTCAAAAATAAATTCAAGATTATCACGTGGAAAGTAGCCGTTATGTTTTCTCCATATATAAAGTGTTTAATTCAAATGAAAAAAGAGTGTAGAGAACGTTGATTAACAACAGAAAAAGAGAGAACGTTGTTGAAAGAAAAACGACACACGAGAAGAAAAGACTCATACATCTTCAAGAAAAAATCTTTACATATACAAGTGATCTAGAGGAAATCTGATATTCCTCATTGATGTTGTTGAAATTCCTTTCGTGAATAAGGAATTGTTTGTTGTTTCATCACTGTAGTTGAGTGATTAGCTTAGTGAAGAAGCTAGAAAGACTCAACAGTGAGACTTTGCCTTGAAGAGGCTTATGTTGTATATCTTCAATTTGTTGATATAGTGAAACACAACCGGGACCCCGGCGTGGAGCTGAAAGAGAGGACTGACGCTTGAGGCAGAACCTCTATAAATATTTGAGCATTCTATTCTTCTCTACTTTTATTTACTGCATATTATTGTTCTTCATTATTGTTATTCATGTGATTTTATTAGTCAAGAGTTTTAGTTGATTTGCGAAAAAGTGAAATTTTAAGTAATTAATCAATTTACCCCCCTCTTGATTAATCTAATTGGGACCAACAATTGGTGTCAGAGCAGGACCAATCTATTTTAAGTGATCCAAATTGGTTGAAAATAATGTTGCAATTAATCGAGCTCCCTACTTCGATGGCTCAAACTTCTCATATTGGAAGATGCGTATGGAAACTTACATTAAAGCTAATGATTATGATTCATGGCAGGTCATTTCACTTGTAGACAGTTTGATCACCTTGAACGGAGATTCAACCTTGTCAGATTCGGAGAAGAAAATTATTGAGAAGAAGAACAAAGCAAAAAATTTATTACTGACTACAATTGCTCCATCAGAGTTCTATTTAATATCATCGTGTGCAAGTGCAAAGGAGATTTCGGATATCTTATCCGATACATATGAAGGGACTGATACCATCAAGGAAACTAAGATAAATGCTTTAATTCAATAGTATGAATTATTTAAGTTTAAATCTAATGAAGATGTCAAACATGCTTTTAACAGGTTTACAGCTATCACAAATGAGCTTACATCACTTGGAAAGAAACTTCCGGATCCAGATCTTGTGAGGAAAATGTTGAGGATATTGCCACCATCTTGGGATGCAAAGAAAACTGCTATAGAGGAAGCTTAAGACCTAAACAAGTTAACTCTCAGTTAATTGAGAGAAAAGCCCATGGCATATGAGTCACACATAAAGACCACGCAAAGAGGAGAAGACGGTACCAAAGGAATTGCATTTAAAGTCAAGGAAATAAAGCAAAATGAAACTGAAACAGATGATAGCGATGATGAGAAAGAAGAGGACATTAGTCTTCTAGCACGTAGACTCAACAGGCTGCTCAAGAAGCAAAGAGGTAAGAAGTTTAATGTTTTCCAGAAAAGTACTGAATATAAGCATAATGATGCAGGAAAAGCGTACAAGGAGAAAGAAAAGAAGAAAGAGAAAAGGGAGATTCAATGTTATGAATGCAAAAAGCCAGGACACATCAAATACGAATGTCCAACACTGATCAAGAAAATGGAAAATTATAAAAAGAAAAGTCAAGCAATGCTAGCAACATGGAGTGATTTAGAGGATACAGAGACAAATTCAGAGGATTCAGAAGAAGAAGAGGATGAGGCAAATCTGTGTTTAATGGCTAGTTCTAAGGTACATTCTGAATCTGATGAAGATATAACTGAAACTGACATGCTAGTACAAATAAGTAAGCTACTAAAGGCACTAAAAAGGGCTGATACAAAATTAGCTAAGTATGAAAATGAAATAAAAGCTCTTAAGAATGAAAAGGAGGTAGTAAAGCAAACAAATTCGTTACTTGCGGATGAAAATGATATCTTGAAACAAGAAAATGAATCCATGCATGTGAGTATAGAGAAACTAAGAATAGAAAATCAACTACTTGAAGTAGAAACAAGTAACATGAAGGCAAAGATTGATGAACTGTCAAATTTGTTGAAAACTACCTTTAAGAAATTTGATGAAAGTGATAAGAAATTGACCATGTTAATTTCTTCACAAAGAGTTTCGAATGAAAAACATAGGTTAGGATATGAGCATGGTTCGAGTTCAAAATCGAATCAAAATACAGTTTTTGTTAAAGCTAAGCAAGTCTTAACTGATAAATTCAAAAGTAAAGGGTACATTTCGAATACAAATATTGTTAAAAGAGGAAATACCATAGACTTTTACAGAAGTTATTCTGACAAGAAGTATCCACACAATGGGTACTACAGAAGCAATACCAGAAGGTATAACAGAATTTATACAAACCAGAATTTCCAGAAACAGGTAAATGACAGGTATAGGAATGTTAATTCTTATGCATGCTTCTTCTGTAATAAATTTGGTCATATTGAGAAATTTTGCTATTATAAAAGAAATAGGCTCAGTAGTCAATAAGTAAATCGAAGAAAACAAATGAGCTTATCTTTTAAAGGGCCTAAACTTGCTTGGGTTCCTAAAAGGACTTAATTCTTTCCATTTGTACAGGGACATGAAGCTAAAATAAGAGGAACTTGGTATTTGGATAGTGGATGTTCTAGACATATGACTGGAGATGCTTCATTGTTCAATAGCATAACTTGGGAAGAAAAAGGGTATGTAAAGTTTGGAGATGATAGTAGAGGTAAAATAATTGCCACTGGAACGATTGGTATGCCTAAGTTTCTTATTGAAAATGTATATCTTGTGCAAAGTTTAAAACATAATTTACTTAGTATTAGTCAGTTATGTGATAAAGGTTATAGGGTGATTTTTGATCAAGACAAGTGCTATGCTTTTAATGAAAATGATGAAAGATTATTTGAAGGAATTAGGAAAAGAAATATCTATCTTATAAAACCAGATGAAATCAATAATGATTGTTGCTTAATTTCTTTGAATGATCATGTTTTTGCTTGGCATAAACGACTAGGACACGTTAATTTTAATCACCTAGAAAAATTATCTAAAAAGGATATTATTAAAGGATTACCTAAGATAAATATTAAACAAGATGTGAAATGTGATACTTGCTTAAAGAATAAAATGGTTTCTGTTTCTCATAAAAGTAAAAATGTAATCTCAACTAAGAGACCACTTGAATTATTGCATCTTGATCTTTTTGGACCTACTAGAGTCTTAAGCATGGGTGGAAGCAAATATGGACTTGTTATTGTTGATGATTTTTCAAGATACACATGGGTTATATTCTTGCGACACAAAAGAGATACCTTTGATTCTTTTCAAAAGTTTGCAAAACAAATACAAAATGAAAAAGGAGTTTCCATAATTAGTCCTCGAACTGATCATGGAACAGAATTTCAAAATGCAAGTTTTTTAAATTTTTGTGAAGAACATGGTATATCTCATAATTTCTCAGCTCCATACACTCCTCAACAAAATGGAGTAGTGGAACGCAAGAATAGAACTTTACAAGAGATGACTAGATCTATGTTAAATGAGAGTGGAATTTCTAAGTATTTTTGGGCAGAAGCAGTTTCTACAGCTTGCTATATCATCAATAGAGTTTTCATTCGACCAATGACATCAAAGACTGCTTATGAGATCTTTCGAGGTAAGAAACCTAACATTTCATATTTTCATATCTTTGGATCTAAATGCTTTGTGAAAAAGAATCCACTCAACCTTGGTAAGTTTGATGAAAGATCTGAAGAAGTTATTTTCTTAGGATATTCTCTAAATAGTTGTGCTTATCGTGTTTTCAATAAGTCATAAAAAACTATTGAAGAATCTATAAATGTTAAGTTTATTGAGGATTTGAAGGATGTTGATTCTGATGAAGAAAAGGACTCCAATTCTAAAGCAGAAGTTAGTTCAAAACCTAAGTCATAAGCACCTGCTGTTAACATTCGAGGATCTGATCATCCAAAACCTATTTTAGAGGCAAATACAGAAGGTACTTCAGAAGTTGTAAGATCTGAACAAGAGGCTTCTAAGGCTTGGAGGTATAAGTCTGCACATCCTTCTGATCAAATAATAGGTGATATACAATCGGGTGTTAAAACAAGAGCTAAACTACAAAATCTTGAAAATCATTTTGTGTTGTTATCTGAAATTGAACCTAGTAAGATTGAAGAAGCTTTGAATGATGCTAATTGGATTATATCTATGTAAGAAGAATTAAATCAATTTCAAAGAAACAATGTATGGAATTTAGTTCCTAGACCTAGAGGGAAGTCTATAATTGGAACTAAATGGGTGTTTAAAAATAAATTAGATGAAGACGGTAAAATTATAAGACATAAAGCAAGATTAGTAGCTAAAGGTTATTCACAAGAAGAAGGAATAGATTTTGATGAAACATATGCACCTGTTGCTAGATTAGAAGCAATACGGTTAATGCTTGCATATGCATCTTATAAGGATTTTAAAGTTTTTCAAATGGATGTAAAAAGTGCATTTTTAAATGGTTTTATAAAGGAAGAAGTTTATGTGGAACAACCACCTGGTTTTGAAGATCCTTTCAAATCGGACTATGTTTTTAAATTAAATAAAGCTCTATATGGTTTGAAATAAGCTCCAAGAGCTTGGTATGAAAGATTGAGTATGTTTTTGATCTCTAAAGGTTTTCATAGAGGAAAAGTTGACACTACTTTATTCTTGAAAACTTTTGATAATGATATCTTAGTTGTACAAATATATGTGGATGATATTATCTTTAGATCTACTAAAGAATTGTTGTGTCAAGAATTTGCTGAGACCATGCAGGCAGAATTTGAAATGTCAATGATGGGAGAGTTGACATTCTTTTTGGGACTTCAAATAAAACAAACAAAGGAAGGAATTTTTGTTCATCAAGAAAAATACACAAAACAAATATTGAAGAAATTTGGATATGATGGATGCAAAAAGGTTACAACACCTATGAGTACTTCATTAAGGTTAGACTCTGACTTAAATGGAAAGAAGGTAAGTGAAAAACTTTATAGGAGTCTTATGGGTTCTTTATTGTATTTTACTGCATCTAGACCTGATATTTTGTTCAGTATGTGTTTGTGTGCTAGATTTCAAGCTGCACCAATAGAAATTCATTTATCAGCTGTAAAGCGAATTTTCAAATATCTAGTTAATACTTCTAATTTAGGCATATGGTATCCTATAAATCAGAATTTTGATCTAATAGGATATTCTGATGCAGATTATGCTGGATGTAAAATTGATCGAAAAAGCACATCTGGTACTTGTCAATTCCTAGGTGATAAATTAATTTCTTGGTCTTCTAAAAAACAAAATTCTGTTGCTCTATCCACAACTGAAGCTGAATATGTTTCAATTGGAAATTGCTGTGCACAAGTTTTATGGATAAAACAACAATTGAATGATTATGGAATAAATTTTAAAACTGTGCCAATTAAATGTGACAACACGAGTGCAATAAATTTGACAAAAAATCTAGTACATCATTCTAGGTTAAAGCATATAGAAATTAGACATCATTTTATTAGAGATCATGTGCATAATGGAGATATAAATGTTGAATTTGTGTCAACCGATAATCAATTTGCAGATATTTTTACTAAACCTCTTGAAAAGGTAAAATTTGAATTTATTAGAAATGAATTAGGAATTTGTAACCCTTTTTGATTTTTTTCCCCCCGAAAATATTGAAAAATCTTTATTCATTTAAAATATTTTTTCTTTTCATTTGTTTTCTTCCTTCTTTAATTCTCTTCCTTCGAAATTTGTTCTTTTTCTCTCTCTCTATTTTCCTTCTCTATCATTGCAACTCCAATGGCGCCTAAATCTTCAGAACTCCTCAAACAAAAATCATTCAAAACAAAATCATCAAACAAGCCTTTAGTGATTCATGATGAATCTTCAAATTCTTCGGAAAAATATCAAGAACCTACAATAGAGGAGAATCCGAGTTCCCCTGATTCCGAATCTATCATAGGTTCCAAGAAGATTTTCAAAAGAAAACGAGCTGCATCGTCTTCAAAAGGAAAAGAAAAGGCTACTCAAGAAACCTCTCCGCTCAAGAAAGCATCCAAGAAGCAAACGAAACAAGAGAATGTACCAAGTTTGAAACCCTCAAATTCAAAATCTCTTCGAAAGAAGAAAAATGAGGTGTGTTCTTGTAGTTTTGTGGATTTTAATTTCTTTACTAGTAATGGATTTTACCGGAATGAACTGTTAGAACCCATAGGATGCATGGAACTTTGCTCTACTCAAGTTCTAGTTTATGGCAAGTGTGTCAAAGAATTTTATGGAAGTTTAAGTCTTGCGGAAGGGAATGTTTTAGTTTCCAGAGTATGTGATCAAGACATTTCAATTTCTAGGGCAGATGTAATTAAATGTCTACATCTACATGATGTAAATGATGATGTAGAGATTACGAACATGCCTAGGAATGATCTGTTTGCTGCTATAAATGGAGGCTTATAAATGGATTATGGAAAAGAAGCAATGATCATTGATTTCGAGTTGTTTCCTCGAATCATTCATAAGATAATTGTTGAATGTCTATGTCCAAGGAAGGGCAGTTCTACTTCAATGTCCATAGAACAAGCTCAAATTATCTATGCAATGATTAACAAAAAGAATGTGGACATGGCTTCTAGAGTCATTGATCAAATTTGGAGGAATAAAGAAAGTTTGGTGTTTGGGAATATACTGATGCGATTGTTTGTGTTTAAAGGGATAGTTTTGCCTACCAGCTCATCTGAACCTATTAAGTTAAAAAGGATAGGTAAAGAAGTTTTTCATCACATGTCCATCTTTGTTAAGGATTGTTTGTGGTATGCGAATGATGGTGCACATTTTGTCTATCAAAAGCATATGAAAAGAATAGTTCCTTTTGGAATATCTGTTCAAGAAGGAGGTTCAGAACCTAGTTCAGAACCTAGAATAGAGGTTAAAACAGATCATGGGAAGAAATCATATGCTGATGAGGCTGGGAAGAGTGGAACAAAAGAAGTTATATCCAATGTTGATCTGGAACAAATAAAGAATGTTGTTTGAGAAAGTTTGAAACATGAACTATCGGATTTCGTTAAGACAACTTTGAGAAATGAAGTTCTTCAAAAGTCTGATCTGAGGAGACTAGAATCAATGGAATCACACGTCAAACAAACTTCTGATATTCTTTCTGATATCAAGAAGAATTATGAGAAAATTCTTACCGATCTCCATCACTATAGAATTCTCTATGATGAATTTAGTGCGAGAGTCAAACAAGATTTATCTAATAATGTGATTGCGTTTGATAAATTTGTCTCACAAGTGAGGAAGATTGGAGATTCAGTTACTAACTCCTTCAAGACTTTGGACTCCAAGACGGATAAAACCTCCTAATCTGTCACAAGTCTTCATGGTGAAATCAAGCTCTTCTTATCCAACAAATTTCCAGATTATGTTCTCTCTGGCACTCATTTCATCGACTTGGATACTTCGCTAGAGAAACCTTCGTCAACCAAACATTCCACCACACCCTCTACCTCTCGAGTCACAAGATCCAGAAAATCTTAGTTCTTTATCTTAAATTTTGTTTTCGAATCAAGTTGTAAAAGACTTCTTTTATATTTTATGCATCGATTAAGGGGGAGATATCCCTTTTGCTGTTAATAAAAAGGGGGAGAATGATTCTATTATAAGTGCTTATGATCAATATGTTTATGCGTTTATAATGATTCTATTGTGCTTGAGATTCCGTTATAGGAATATATGCTTAAACATGAAAGTTGTGTATATTTTGATTATCTAATGGTGTTTTGTTATCATCAAAAGGGGGGAGAATGTTAATGTTAGGGGAGAATGTTAAGTTCTCTAATTTAGTTTTGATGTTAACAAAAGAGGAATAATGTGTAACGAATGTTTAAGCTTGTTAGAAGCTGTTTCAGAAGATAGCAACGTAATTTTTCTGAAGTTGAACAAGGAGACAGAAGCTTATTCAGAACCTTCAAAAGTATTATATAAACTATTTTTGTTCTGATAGAAGGTGTTTCAGAAGTTGTGTAGTGTATCTGTAGTTATCGTGTTAACCTTTCAGAAGCACTTTTAGAACCTTCATAACAGGAGGACAGTTGACAGGGTTGTTTCAGAAGCACTTTCAGAACCTTCATAACAGGAGGACAGTTAACAGGTTTGCTTCAGAAGCACTTTCAGAACCTTTCATGTCTGTTACGAATTTTTCCAGATTACGTTCTAAATTTTATATCGATAGTTTTAATAAATTTCAAGGCCTAGCTCCACGTGTCAAGTATTTTTGGGTAACATACTTGATGTGTTTTACTAAAGTTGGATTTTATATCAAGGGTTTTTTTTTTTAATTTACATAAAGTTTTACAAGATTTTATTCAAAGATTTCATTTTATGATAAAGTGAGATCATATAAGATTTACAAGTTTTATCCAGATTTAAAGTTGGATATTTGTACTATATTTTGGGAGATTCAGCAGTTACAAAGATAAGGATAAGAGATATAGTTGTTATATCAAGATATGGTTCCACAATGTGAGGGATATCTTCAACAAACTTGATCCAAGAGATATATCCAAAGAAGATCTCGGTCAAACTAATTATCCAAGCTTATCCTTATCAAGAATATCACGGAATGCAGATCTTCTCCAATAGATCCAACTTATTTTTGAATTGAAAATTTAAAAATAAATTCAAGATTATCACGTGGAAAGTAGCCGTTATGTTTTCTCCATATATAAAGTGTTTAATTCAAATGAAAAAAGAGTGTAGAGAACGTTGATTAACAACAGAAAAAGAGAGAACGTTGTTGAAAGAAAAACGACACACGAGAAGAAAAGACTCATACATCTTCAAGCAAAAATCTTTACATATACATGTGATCTAGAGGAAATATGATATTCCTCATTGATGTTGTTGAAATTCCTTTCGTGAATAAGGAATTGTTTGTTGTTTCATCACTGTAGTTGAGTGATTAGCTTAGTGAAGAAGCTAGAAAGACTCAACAGTGAGACTTTGCCTTGAAGAGGCTTATGTTGTATATCTTCAATTTGTTGATATAGTGAAACACAACCGGGACCCCGGCGTGGAGCTGGAAGAGAGGACTGACGCTCGAGGCGGAACCTCTATAAATATCTGAGCATTCTATTCTTCTCTACTTTTATTTACTGCACATTATTGTTATTCACGTGATTTTATTAGTCAAGAGTTTTAGTTGATTTGCGAAAAAGTGAAATTTTATGTAATTAATCAATTCACCCCCCTCTTGATTAATCTAATTGGGACCAACAGGGTCCTCATTGCCAAGATTTGAAATCCTTTAGTTCTTGCCCTAATGATAGGTCTTGTTGGATTTTTATTCCTATCAGGATACTTATAACTTGGTGATTCCTTTTTGCAATTATTGGAACTGGGAACTTTGGGAGTAATTATCTTTGAAAAAAAAAAAGTTCAGAAGTGGGCCTCATTGACTCGAGTAATTAAGCCTTGGGGGTGCCCTCTTAAGGGAATAACATCTATTGACTTGGGTGATGAGCTCGGGATCAATGGCTGAAAGCTTGCTACAAGGGTTGTGAGAAAAGTTCGAGAAAACTGAACTTAATTGAGCTGTAATTGAAATTAATTAATTGAGATGGTAGAGGTTCGAAGGGGTATCTTAAAACCTAGTAGCCTAAGTTCCTCTAGTCTGGGACTTACTGACCAAGGAAACCATTTCAATTGAAAGGTTAAAGAAAATAGATAGTTGACTTGACTCGAACAAGTAAATCCGATGGATGCCTTCTACGCTGAGGGGATAACGTCTATTAACTTAAGTGATGAGCTTGGGATTATCGATTGAAAATTTGTTACATGAGTCGGTTAACTAAGTTAAGTACTTAATGGAAAATCTCCCAATTTTATTTAAAAGGACTAAAGGAAAGAAAAATCTAGGAGATAAGTGGATACAACATTTCTTTACTCCTTATTGCATTGCTTATAGGAGTAGTTAAGAGGGAAGTATACTTTACACTACTGGCACTGACCTATGTTCGATTTCACTTTTGGGAATTTGTGTTTAAATGATGAGAGTATTAGTTTAAGTCACTTGGATTAGCCTTAAGAATTCTGGTATTTGTATCTTGTATACAACTAATGGTGGGATTGAGTAGAGATTGCATATTATGGGGGTAAACTATGAGAATCAATGATGCAAAAAGAAATTCTTGATTGCTGAGTTAATGAAAATCTTCTCCTTGGTTTTTCTTTGGCATTATTTTTGTTTGCTTGAGGACAAGCAAATGCTTAAGTGTGGGGGAGTTTGATAAGTATAAATTAACACTTGTATTTTAGATGAATTCTAGTTGTTTGTGTAATAAGTTGATGTTATCTTGAAGAATTTTGATACTTAAAAGAGAAATATTTTAGTTTCAGGGATGAGGACCACTATTTTGAGAGGAGATATCGACTTGGATTGAGATCGGAGAAGGATACACGAAGAAAAATGCTTTTTGGAAGAAACAGGGGAAGTACACGGGCGTGTATTTCTAGAGTACGACCTTGTGTTTGGCTTGAAAAACCAACAGAAGGTTACACGATTTAAGTACACGGTCGTGTGTTATTAGCTACGTTTTTTTTATTATTATTTCAGACACTATTGCAAGGCACGACCGTGTATAACCATGGGTCGAGACCGTGTATATGGAAAAGTTTAGCCGTTTCAGGAGATTTTTCGGTTCCATTATATATATCTCTTCGTTTTCCAAATGAAGGGAGTTGCTAACCTGAAGGAAGGCAAAGAGACACCTGAAGCAGATAGAAAAAACGAGAAAAGAAAGAAGAGGAGGAGACAGGGAAAGCTTACCTGAGGGAAAAGTAACATCAACGGATTCATCCTTCTCTTCCAAAGGGTTCATGCACACGGGTTTTTCATCTTCATTGATTTGTAACTTGAAAATCATGAGTGGCTAAATTATTTCATACCCGAACCTTATGAACCCTAATTGTCATGTAACATTGGATTGATTGCATAGTTAATGAATAGTGGAATTCTCTGAATTTATTCATGTTGTTCATTTAGTATTGCTAATTTGATGTATGGCCAGCATTGAGTTTGCATTGATTTCTTAGAAGTTGATTGGAAAATCTCTTGTTTGAATAGATCATGCATGAATAAAGGAATTCGTATGTAATCTAGGGATAGAGAACATGAATTTTCCGTATTAGGTTAAATTAGATAATTCAGCCTGATGGAGGGTTCAAGAGTGTTAATGCAATTATAATCTATTTTGATAAAAGAGGGATCTTTATTAATGCGATTAGGGTTAGGAGCTAATAAATCTGGAAGGAATATTGGTTTAGTGTTAGATACTCTACAGTTCAGAGATAACCATTGCTCGTTAACTAATTTATTGAAAGGGTGAAGTTACATGACAATTAGAGGAGTAGTAAGGATAGGGTATGCTCTTAATTATTGGATTTAGTAATCAAATTATTGTGTTAGTTTTAATTGCTATAGGTTTTGCTAAGTGTTTTTAATTTAATCTGAATTTCTCCAATTTGTGCGGTTAGATAGTTGGTTTAGAGTTATTATTGGTACTTGTTGATCCCTGAGGAAATGATATCCGAACACAATTCTATACTATTACAATCGATAGGTGCACTTGCCTATTTGATCGTAATAGAGAGTCGTAGAAAAGGGATTTTTAAATTTGTGTGATTACGGTCATCAACAAGGATGAAATATGAGATCACATGTGTAGTTGAGCTACAGAGATACAATACACTTGATGAGGCTATACAGCTAGCCTTGAAAGTGGAGAGGTAGAGGTGATCCAACTCATTCAGTGTTACTAATAGCAGGCCTAATACTACTACCAAGCCTATAGGAGTTGATGGTCGATCGGGAGGACTAAAGGTAGTAGGTGAGTCAGTTAGGGTAGTAGACAGAGTTACCCCCAGCATAGATAAGGAGAACATGGCCTTTAGAAAGGGTAAAGAGGTAATAGTACCTGATGTTAAGCAGACTGTACCAGGAACCACTAGTGGGAAACTACGCCAAATTAAATGTTTCAAATGCATGGGATTTGGGCATATGGTGGCATAGTGTCCTAATAAGAGAGTCATGACAGTTATGAAGAGTGCTGGAGAAGAGGATGAGGATGAGAAGGAACCAGTTGAGCCTACAGACCTGTCTATAGCATTGTAGGAATATTTTGATGATCGGATTGTTGAGAGACATGAGGAGGGAATAGGTGAACAGTATTTACCAATTAATGTGTTGTGCAGGTTTCTGACTTTATCTCCTTATGTTAAGGACAAACAGAGGGAGAACATATTCTACACTTCTTGCAGGATCAGAGGTAACCTTTGTGTACTGATCATAGATAGTGGTAGTTGTACAAATGTCATATCTGCTGCATTAGTAGACAAATTACAGCTATCTACTAGTCCACATCCTAACCCTTATAACTTACATTGGTTGGACAATCAGGGTAGTATGCATGTTACATAAAGGGCAAAGGTGCCAGTGAGTGTTAGAAAGAAATATCATGATGAGATCCTATATGATGTGATTCCTATGTGTGCCTTTCATTTACTATTAGGTAGACCTTAGATGTTTGATAGAAAGGTGTTGCATGATGGTTTCAAAAACACCTAAATGTTTCAAAAGGGAGGGTCTCGAATAGTATTGATACCTATGTCTTCATCTAAGGTACACAATTTCCAAGAGCAGGTTAGGACTACTTCTGTTTCATCTAATAATCGGGAAAATAGGGCGACAAAAGCATCTGGGTTCAATCCAATAAGTGACCCTCTAAATTTGAGGGAAAGTCTTTTAGAAGCCCGAGGAGATGATGGGAATGTACCTAACAATCTTGATGGACAGGGAACTTGATTTGGATGATGATCTAAATCACTTGCATGCATACATATTTTTCCTTATCTAATAAAGTTTGAATGATAATCTAGCAGGTACAATGATCATTCTTCACGGGATGCCACATGAACTTCACTGTTGGTTAAATTAAGGACATCATCGAATTCACATCCAATGGCTCACCGTGATCAACACTAACTCGATGAACCGGCTCTTTGAAGATTATTATCTTTTGTACTTGTAATTTATTTCTTTGAACCATTTATTTTGTAAGTTTTTAGGACATTTTATTTGGTTGTATTTTGTGTTTTAGGACCGACCACCCTTTAGTGGCATAGTTGTAATTGTTTAGCCATTTTAACCTTAAAGGGAGCAAGTATAAATACTTGCTTAAGTAGGGTTTAGAGAGAAAATACACATTTTGCTGCCCAAATTTTCGTGAGAGTTAGGGTTCATCCCAATTTTCATAAGACTCTTATCAATTTCTTCAAGGAATTGTAGCGAGTAGCAACTAAAGGAATTGTGAGTCATATCATTTCCTTGGTTGATTTCCTTTTCATGCTAGTGTGTGATATCTAGTCTTGATTAGGATTGGTTCATTTAGTTCTTGATTTTCACATCAATTGGAGGGTTAATTTCCACCATGATATTGTTTACAATTTAGTGGAATTGCATCCTATATTGTCTTGTTAATTGCCATTCTTCATTTGCGTAGAAGCTTATTGTATAAGAAGTTCACACCAATTTTTAGTATTGTTGGTGATTGGATTTACATTTGATATTATGTTGTGTGCTTAATCCAATTGAGCACATCATCATTTGGTGTTAAGGTTGTTTGATTTACAAATTGGATTTCAAAAGAGCTTAAGGTTCATGCCATTTGGAGGGTTGTTGTCCAGATTTGATTGAAGTTGTTTCAATTGTTTATATGTATATGCTTTAGTCAAATTATGGCATATCAACTTGTCCCCAATGGATATGGGCACTCACACTTGCTCTGTGACATGAAGGGTTCCTTTCTAATTAAGCTAGTGTAGCTTATTTTAGGGTAATTAATTTCAACTGCTTTACAATAGAAGTGGCAACTACATTAGTGCAACTACTTCCATCTATGATCAACGCATACAAATAGCCGTTAAAATTTCACACAGTATGGAATAGGTTCTCTCACTACTTGTTCTTAGTCATTGGTGTGACACTCAGTGCTCTTTATAACATAATATTCATGAACTATGCTTGCTCGACATATATAGTAGTATCCATATCATCGATAGTCACCATGGTATACACCATTCCTCTTACCTCATCTATCTCATCTTCATTAGCACTATTGACCTCTTCTATAGGCGTCATTCCCTTCAAAATCATAGCTTGATAGTTCGTACATTAAGTAGCTACATGTCCAAAATCCAAACACTTGAAACACTTGACTTGGCTCTTCTTCTTCCTTGAACTCAGCCCATCATTTCGTCATACATCCTCAGGCTTCATAGCCTTTACTATTAGATTTCCTCACCTCTTGCTTTGGGGAAGGCTTGGGTTGATCATCACTTTGATTCTACCATAGCTAGTTTGGTTGGTGAACACTAGCCATAGGTCGATTTGGTAATATAACTATATGGCTTAGGGTCCTATATGCCTTTGGCACTCTTCCCTTTGAGCCAATCAAATAGCATCATCCAAGGTAATCATACGCTACAATTTGACAACACATGTTAACTTATACTTCACCCAACTATGAACTGAGGTATAGTTTTATCCTTAGCTTCTTTACCTTACATCAAGTCATCAACATTTAGAACTCCTTCATGTAGTCATAGACACACACTCTTCCTTATCTTAAGGTTTGCAATTTCTTGAAAGCATCTTGTGCATAATATTCATGGACAAACTTCCTCCTTAAAATCATGTTCATCTCCATCTATGATTGGATCTCTTGTTCTCTAGCTCATCTTCGAGTAGTTAGTAAGTCTTTTCACCATAGTGCTGCTGTAACCCCTGCACAAATCTGAAATAGGGTATAAATTGTTGGAAGAAATTTCAGAGACATTTCCAAGAATCAATAGGATATTTAACCCTATATATAAAGATTAGGTTCAATAACCCTAAAATATTTCTATGAAAATCCTAAATTGATCCCCAAAATAAAAAATAATATCTCTAACCTTAACTAAAAAATCTAAGCCTTGAAATGGGAATTCAAAACCCTATAATGACCTATAAACTCTAAATTGACAATTCAAACCCTAATTTAAATAGCAAGCCCTAAAATGATAAATTAAACTCAAAACTTTAACCAAAACCCAAAATAATAATAATAATAATAATAATAACAATAACAATAACAATAATGATAATAATAAATTAAAAACCTTGAATCAATTAACGAACTCTAACATCACAAATAGGAAACATCAAAACTAATCATAAGCCCAAAAAACTCAAAATTCATCTCAAACGAAAGCAAAACCTAAACAACGATAATTTTACTCATAAATAATATAAAAGATCCAAAAATTTAATTAAAACTAACCCTACTAATTAATCAAATCAGGCAAAGTAGAGAATGGAAAACAATTCTCATATTAATCCCTCTTGGTGGCATGAAAAGGAAGAGCAAGATAACCAATTTGCACCTACCAATTTCTTGGAAAAATGAACTAATTTCACCTCTAAAAATTCCCCTAACTAATTCCTAATTAGTTCACATTTATTTGCCAAGGAACGAATAAAATAATAGCATCCAATTTATCCATTGTTGTGCCAACCATATGCTAGGATAAGGAAAGTGACATTGTTTGATCCAATGATTGATAGTACAACAAAGGACACTTAGGAGTGAGTAATTGGCATTAGAATTCACTCAAATTCTTATGGAAACAACCCAAAATCAGAATAGGCATGGTGATTTGACACAACCTACTCTTTTATCCAACATGCAAAACAATAGTCCAACACACACCCCTTTGACCTATGTGTAAAGATCCATCTACAAGCAACCTAAACCTCCTTATGATTCCGTCATCTACATGTAGACTCCAGTCACTTCATTTGGAAGTTTTTCGACAAAAAAAAAAACTCTCATAAAGCTCTGAAAGCCAACTCCAAAACTGAACCTGATTTCACTCCCAAATTATTGCCCATTCCCATGCTAAACCGCTATGACTTCAACAAGGAAAACAACACATTAAACAACATCATTCTAAGCCAATTTTTGGATATCATCCATGTCACTTAGGAGCTTATTTAAGGATCCAAAAATACAGGAAGACTAGAAGATAACCAAATGCAGAGAGGAAGAAAAAGGATGAAGTTAGAAGCACCAACAAGTAGCCACTTAATGTAGGATCCTAACCTATCTTTATAACTTTTTATTTCTTGTAATATTTTCGTGTAAATCATATTAGAATCAGCCATATTATTCTGGTTTTTTTGAGTTTCATGTGTACATTTAAGATGTATCTAGCCAATGATACAAGTTTTAGATGTAAACTTAAGATTAGATGAAGAACAGTGTGAGGAAACCACTATGTAATGAGTTGGATATGTATAATTTGGTGAGGCATGATGTAATTGAGATTAAGGGATATTCATATAAGTTTGGATTCCATCTTTTAGAAGCTAAGGAAGTACTTTTTCAGATGTATTAAATATGTTTCCAACCTTAGAAAACCTTAGGTAGTGATTAAGGTGCTTTAGTAGTAAGAAAAAGTTGGAAAAATGCAAGGTTTGTTCCCAAGCACCAAACCAATGCCTAAACTAATTTCTATCCATGATTTATAGAATTTCTTGAGCACAAATATGACAAAATATCACTAGAAAAATCTGGAAGTAAAATCCTAGAAGAATATAGACAAGATGGGACATGCAAAGTGGAAAATAGGTGAAATTGAGATCACAAACAACTAACTTGAAATACTTGGACAAAAAAAATCCTAGAATGGAAGCAACTTTAGAAACTTCACATGCCTAATAAAAAGTCCCAAATAAGTTTCTAAGTGATTAGAAATAAATTCCTTTAGATATTTGATCTAACTAGGTGAAAAAGACTTCAAAATAAACTTAAACAATGCGCACCTGAAATTGCTGTAACCTTAACTTATTTTTTTGAAGCTCAAATGACCAAAATGACTTTAGAAATAGAAAGCATACTCAAAACCTTTAAAGAAACTATAAGTACACAAAACACAGACCTAAAATGAAAAAGTTATGATCAAAACACCAAAACATTGAAAACTAGAAAAACCGACGAATTTATTGAAACTAATATTTGACTTAAACTTATAGAATTGTTATTTGTCCTACCAAGTGATATACATTTTGAGGATGAGCTACCTCTAAACTATTGCGATTAGGGATAGCATGTTAGGGTGAGTGATCCAATGACTATTGTTTTTGTTTGTGCTTGTAATTTAGTGCACACGTTTGTAATTGTGATTTATAAAATTAGATTTATGTGTGGAGGAAATTAGGAAATTTGTTATGTTTGTTTGATATGATTTGATTTCCAAATCATCTTAATTATATTTGGCTAATTTCTTAAAGATTTCCTTTGCATTTAAATTTAAGAAAATGTGAGTGTTTGTATTAAGTTGATTGGTCACCAATTAACTAAACCTAATGTAATTTGACCTTAACAAAAATGACTCAAGCATCAAAATATTTCGTATGTAAGAAGACCATTAGCATCACATGGTGGTATGGAGAGGCCACATGGAGGTGTACTCCATGTGTAAACCTTGTCTTGACCTTTAGGAACTACTTGAATGCTAGAAATGCCGCCCTTGATTGAGATTTAATCCAAGGATTCATCACATAGGGGTGATTGAGCTTATGGGCCTTTTACAATCCATACCCCACATGAGCCTATTTATGTATATATATATATATGTTGTGATTACTTGAATATAGTACAAATATATAGACTTTGTGAATGGTCTTAGAAAGGAAGCCTAAGGTCACTAGGGCTTGGAGTCGATGTGTAGTTCGTGATTTCCCAACTTAGGCACTAAAGGGCAATAAATCCGTATTGTATGCGGTATTTGGTAGATTGTATATATTGTTGCATTCGTTTGAGAGATCATGAATTGTATGTGTTTATCTAAATAACTTGTTTACTATTTACTTGCCAGTTTAGTAAGAGGGTGATACGATTCCAAGAGCTAAGATACGAGCACCAAAGAAGACAAAGTCAATCTGAGCCCTAGGTAGCAGTACGGGGTCTAAAAAAGGAGGACATAAGTGTTGGGTGGACCCAAGGCGAAGTTCGGCTAGCCTTAAGCTGGCCTTGAATAAAGGCCGGCCAAGTTAGCTTTAAGGCTGCCGGCCTTGGAGCAGGCCTAAATGAAGGCCGCCGGCCTTGGTGCCTGCCTAAATGAAGGCCGCCGGCCTTGAATGGCTTCGCACAATTTTTTTTAGGATGATATAAATAGGCATCCTTAGGGTTTTTCGAGGGAGATGTTATTTTGGTTGAAAACAAAAACACTTTGAGTGTTTGTGTGAATCCTCTTTGGGATTATTGAATATTGAGAATTGATTTCACTTTATTCTTGTTGTTCTTATCAAATTCTTGGTTCCTATAGAATTTGTGGCGAGCATTATTATTGAATTCTTGGAATTCTTTAACCTTGGTGATTGATTTATAGAACTTGATCTCTATCGTTCTATGATTTGATTGCGAATTAGTTTAATTTTATCAATCTTAGCATCTATAGATTGGTAATTTTATCCATATCCTTATTTTATTCCGTTAGTACCAAAATCCAGAAAACCCTAAAATTTGTAACATTTGATTGTTATTGACGATTTGATTTGTGTGAAAAGGAATACGATTCCAATATCGTGTCATTTGGTATCAGAGCAAAGGTTGGATTCGTAAAGATTCAGAGTAAAGGATTCGATCAGAACATGGCTTAAATCGGTAAGGCTGTTGAATCTCAACTCAATTGTAGTTTTAATTCAATACTGCTGTTGGTTGGGAAATTTGGGAATTTATTTTGATAAGTATTGCTGTGAATTTGATTGTTGGGCGTTGAATTGGTGATTGGGTTGTTGTTGAGAATTGGGGTTTTGTGAATATCTTTGCTGAATTCAATTGTTGGGTGTTGAATTGCTGTGAATTGGTGTTTAAGGCTGTTGTTGAGAATTGTGTTCTTGTGAATATCTTTGCTGAAATTTTGATTGGTAGAGATGTCGTCGCATGGAAGTGTTCATAACAACAACAATGGGAATGATGCTGATAATGGGGGTGAGGTTGTGACTAGGGCTGAGTTCAATCAAATCCAAGAAAATCTTAGATTGATTATGGAGAGATTGGAGTTTAGGGATAGAAGAAGCCATAGTAGTGCAGGAATTAGGAGGAGACATTCTAGTGGTGAATCTGATGCTGGTAGTGAAAGGAGTAGGAGAGGAAACAATGATGACAGGCGTAAGGGGATTGAAAACATTAAGCTAAAATTCCACCTTTCACTAGTAGTAGTAAACCAGAGGAATTCCTAAACTAGGTGCCACTGGTTGAGAAGGTGTTTGACTGTTATGAGTGGGATGAGCGCATGAAGGTGAAAATGGCATCTCTAGCATTCTCTGAATATGCTAGTCTGTGGTGGGATAAATTACAAACTGAGAGACGTAGGGCTGATGAGGAGAAAGTGCGCTCATGGGCTTTGATGAAAAGGTTGATGAGACGCAGATTTGTGCCAGGCTACTATAAACAAGAGATGCTGATGGAGTTGCAATCCTTGAGGCAGGGTAAGAAGAGCATAGAAGAGTATGTGAAGGAGTTTGAGACACTAATGGCAAGATGTGATATTAGGGAATCATCAGATGAATCCATAGCTCGTTTCATCAATGGGTTGAAGATGGACATTGCCAATGTATTGGAACTCCAGCATTATCAGACTCTTGAGGATGTGATTAAATTAGCCAGTTGGGTTGAGCGGCATCAACGCAGGCTGGATTAGAAATGGCGGGATCAAAAATCATATCACCACCATAAGTCAGATGATGGTGAGAGGGAGAAGGAAAGGAAGGGAAAGGGAAAGGCAGTCGCTAGTGAGGTTGTTGACCAAACACAACAAAAGAAGAGTAGGGATATAAAATGTTTTAAGTGTTTAGGACTTGGCCATATTGCTTCTCAATGTCTTAATAAAAGGGTTATGGTCATAAAGGGTGACAAAGTCGAGAGTGAGGAAGAAGAACATAAGGGTACTGAGGCAGAAGAGGAAGATGAAGACATTATAGTGAATCCAGTACAGGGAGACTTGCTAATGGTTAAGCAGGATGAAGCTGTTCATAATCAGAGAGCCAATTTATTTCATATCCAAGGCATGGTGCAGGGGAAGACTTGTTTGATTGTGGTTTACAGGTGGAGCAACATCCAAGACCTTATGCACTTCATTGGTTGAGTCCACAGGGAGTTGTTCATGTACACAAACAGGTTCATGTTCCATTACTTATTGGTGATTATACTGACGAAATTGTTTGTGATGTAGTTCCCATGGAAGCTACAAATTTGATCCTTGGAAGACCTTGGTAGTATGACCTCAGAGCCAAGTATGATGGATACACCAATGAGTATACCATTCAGCAACAGGACATGGCATACAAGCTTCTTCCTATGAGTCCATTTGAAGTACAACAAACAAGGCTGATTTGCCTTAAGAAGTCCAAGGGAAAGAGGAGTTTGTTTATGTGGTCTAGCAGGATGGACGATAAAGATTTGAGGTCGAATCTTTTTCAACATGGAGGGAATGATACGATTCCAAGAGCTAAGATATGAGCACCAAAGAAGACAAAGTCAATCTGAGCTCTAGGTGGTCGTATGGGGTCTAAAAAAGGAGGACATAAGCGTTGGGAGGACCCAAGGAAAAGTTCGGGCAGCCTTAAGCCAGCCTTGAATAAAGGCCGGCTGAGTTAGCTTCAAGGACGCCGGCCTTGAATGGCTTCGCACAATTTTTTTAGGATGATATAAATAGGCGTCCTTAGGGTTTTTCGAGGGAGATGTTATTTTGGTTGAAAACAAAAACACTTTGAGTGTGTGTGTGAATCCTCTTTGGGATTCTTGAATATTGAGAATTGATTTCACTTTATTCTTGTTGTTCTTATCAAATTCTTGGTTCCTATAGAATTTGTGGCGAGCATTGTTATTGAATTCTTGGAATTCTTTAACCTTGGTGATTGATTTATAGAACGTGATCTCTATCGTTCTATGATTTGATTGTGAATTAGTTTAATTTTATCAATCTTGACATCTATAGATTGGTAATTTTATCCATATCCTTATTTTATTCCGTTAGCACCAAAATCCAGAAAACCCTAAAATTTGTAACATTTGATTGTTATTGACGATTTGATTTGTGTGAAAAGGAATACGATTCCATTATAGTGTTAGAGGGTCTATCTCACTAAGCTATCATAGCTTATACCCTAACAACTTCGCTTTTGCAAGTCAAGTCAAAAGTCAAGAATGGGCGAAGAATTAAGCGATGAGAGCTTCATACTCAGATATCGAGGAACAAGTATAGAATAGAGTAATTGTTGGTCTAAACTTAGATAGTGTGAATTTTTGTTTTTTGGAGTTGTGATTACCCAATTTTACAATTTCGTAAGGGGTACTGATTCTTTGCGATTTTGGTAAACTATGAATTACTAGTTTCCTTAGTTATTTTTATTTAATAATTAATTATTTGTATTATGACTAAAGAGATTTAATTAAAGTCTTGTAATCTTTGACTTGCAAGATGGTTTTCACATCATGGGTGCAAACAAGATGTGATAACTTTTAGTGAAAACTTCTAGGCCCCCTTTTAGAGCGTAACAGCTATGTACCTCGAAAACTCCAAAGCAGCTAACCTCACTTTCACAACTTCATGATACTAATAATATTAAAATAGTGGTCTACCTTATCTTCCTAATCTAGGTAGTCATCCACATCTCCACTACCTACAAAAGATAGTATTTGCATCTTAACATTATTGAGTCCTTTGGGAGCTCGTACACCTCATACTCTATATTCCTCATCAAAATTATCTTTTGCTTCCTCATCAATCTCCTCTATCTCAATTGCTTTTTGTGTACCTTGGTCTATTCTTAATCCACTACAATTTTGAATATTCTTAGGTGGGTCTCCTCTCTCTTCAACATTATGAGATTGTCTATTTCCTGTATAAACATGAGTAGGTTGGTTATCCACTAAGCGTTGCACAATAACTGTAAGATTGGTGACCGTAGTGGTTAAATCTTGGATTTTCTTTTTAGTAGACCTCGCATTTTAGTGACCATGTCTCCTTCATCTTTGAGCATCACTCTTAAAGTCTCCAATACCATCATAAACACTAGGATTCAACATTTTGCATTGCACAATAACCACTGCATAGCTTAACAAGCTTAGAAACAAAAAGAAAAAATACTATAACAACTGCAATTTACACAATTCACATACACACCCTCATTAGAATCTTCACTCGATACCAATAAGAGATGATATGTCTGGGAGCTAAGTTGTCACTACTGTATCAATCGGGGCCAAATTGACGTGATGGGTCCTACCGAAATGGAAGAAATTCACATGGAATGTATTGGTTTAGCTAAGTTGCAAATAACTCGAGTGGATATTGTGCACCGTGCAAACCAAACATGACCCAATCAAGGCTTGATATGACTCACTAACTATGACTAAGGTTACTCATTAGAATCATTACTTAAGGGATCAGTAAGAGCAATGTTTGAGAGCAAAACTCATAAATAGAAGAAAGTAACAATTCTTTTTTTGAAAGATGATATGCGGCTTAGATAAATGGGACTATTTATTGTAAGTCCCTTAAGGTTGCATTAACAAAAGTGGAAAATCCAAATAAGTGCACTAAAAAAAAATACCATATTTAAGAATATTACAAAAGGGGTAAAAATGTAAAGAGACAAAAGAAACATTCTTAGGGATGCGTGCAATTATTGATGTTAGTGACACATGATGATGAGGTACTAGTTACATTCTTAGCAAAAAAGATAAAACTATGCTAGGCAAACATGGCCTTCATCCAAGTTGACCATGAAACCTTTCGAGGTGAGCTGGTTGGAAGAGGGTAAGACAAAGCTTCAAACTAGTCCGTAGATGCCATGGCAAGTTAATCTGAGCTATTCATCTTCTGGTTCCATTAATGGCTTCTATGCTATTTAGCTCAAGGTGTTGGGCAATTTAATCTATGGGGATAGATAGTAGCTTGGTGCTCTAGACTCTAAGAGGGATGAGCATAGCAAAGGAGAGATTAAAATGACTTGAGAAATGGAAGGCTCTTCGATCATAGAAGAACAAGAGCTCATCTTCAAAGGTGTGCTTAAACATAATCCTTCATGCTAGGTTTTGTAACTCGTGAGCATTAGCTCGGGTAATGGGCTTGGTATAATGATTCCCATCATATGGACTAATTACATGGTAGGCTTCATAATCTATATTTACTTAGCATCAAGCAAGTAAATTCTTTTATAGAACTTGTGGGCTGTGTAATTTTGTAAAAGCAGCCTAGTTGCATCTAATGGACTTCAAATGGTAGGGT
>JBBMOL010001262.1:0-43904 GCA_037954665.1 Laguncularia racemosa | reverse complement strand
ATTTTAGTGTATGGAAAATTGCGTGGAAGATGAGTTGACGTTAAAGATTGTGTGGAATCAGAGATGGGCTGGTTGCTAGGTCAAAGGATGGATATCATAATGTTGTGGTGGAGTGACGGTATATGAGTAGTGCAAAGAGGAACTGAGATTGAGTTCCACTTATAGGATTTATTTGGGATACGTTCCATTAAGTAATTTCTACGCATTATTATTTTTTTCTTCATGGAGTTTCTCCATTATTCAATGGTTCTATAGATTAAGAAGAATCGGAAAGGAAAGGCATTAAAACAAAGTAAAATGTAAGAGTTAAGGGTTTTATGGTCAGGTGTTAAAGAAAAAAAAGTAAAATTTCCCAATTCTAAACTTTTCTAAAATAAGAAAGATTCAAGTTTATTGATTTGGTTGAACTGTAAAACTGTTTGCCTCTCCCCTAATCAAATCCTGCTTTGAGCCATAATATAAATGAATTGCATTTTTACATTTTTTTTCTATTCATAATTCGATTCGATTTAATTGGATAAACAACCTACTTCTCCTATAGATCAAACATGTCTAATTTAGTCATTTGATCCTCCTCATCGTGATAGCATATGTTTGACGAAAAAAAAAATAAAATTATAGAATAGAGAAGAAGATTGATTTAAAAAACAAAAAAAAGAAAAGAAAAGATAATCAAATTTTTTTATGTTGAGGCGGCAATATATAATCACATTTTTTATGGAGGTGAACCGAGCCAGCAAATTGGTATTATGGAAGGTGTTTTTTGTTTTAAAAAGTATAATGACTTAGGGCTGTCATTAAGTGGTTAATAATTAAATTTTTAAACATTCTCATATATTCTCTCTCCCCTCCCCTCTCTAAACTCCTAAACAAACTCCAATGTGGCTGTCCCTCCTCTTCTATACTTATTCCTTCTTTTACCATCTTAAATACACAAATCCCTCCAAATAATTTTAATATCGCAATCTACGACCTATAATATTATATCTGGGTCTTTCTCTACCATTCTCACTATCATCTACCACATTAATTTCCACCACTTCATTTACAATAAACAGTTTTTTTTTTTGTGTTTGTTATTTCTTATTTTTTTATTTATTTTCATCCTAAGATTATGCTATTCTTTTTATAGGATATAAATTTGATTCAATAGTTAGGTGGGTTTTGTTCTTTTAAGAGAAATAATAATATTTTTTTAATATGGGAATGAATTAACCGTAAAAAACTATTTTATGAGAATTAACCTAGAATGGAATAGTTTGTTTCGGTTTTATTTTTTTTTTTTTTTAAGTTTGGATATATTTTTATAAGAATCAATAATTTAGTTTTTAAAAAAAAATCACAAACAATTCCATTTTAAAATAATGGATTCATAATTCAAACCCTAAAAAAATTTTTTTCCCCAAATTTTTCCCTTTTAAAGGTGTTGTAGTCAAACTCTTCTTTTATCCTTTCTTTTTTTTTTCCGTTTCATAATAAAATTTTTTTCCCTTTAAAATGAAAATGTCAAAGTTAAAAAAACTAATTTACTTTTTGCAAAATTTAAAATTTATCCTTTCGTTGTAGAAAATGAGGCAGTGGGGACGATTACTGAGTGCCACTTTAAAGGGGGATGTCAGACATTGAAATTTTTGGGGAAAAAAATCTGAGACATTAAATTGTGAAAAAAGAAATAGAATTTTATAGTACCCGTTCCCCGATGACCCCATTGAAAATTTCTATGCGTCTCTATCTTTCTTCAACGGTCCCCACAAATTATCATCTTTTCAACCTTCTAAATAGATTTTTTGCTCTTGTGGTTGTGCTTGTTTCCCGTTGACAGATTTTGATCAAAAGAAAATTTTGATGATGAGGGGTCCCACATTTTTTCTTTTTTTCATTTTGGGTAACGTTGGTTTAAAAATTTACACAAAAGTGTATTTAAGGTTCTTTATTTGAAAAGGGAACTTTTAATCTTGGAAACATCCCAAGACCTAAATCCAAACCCTACCGCGAAAAAAACCTAGGGCAAAAAAAAAGTTCTAATCAAAAAACTGATCGAATTTAAAAATTAAAAACAAAATTAAAAACTTTAAAAAACTAACTTTATAAAAAAAATAAAAGTTTTTTTAAGGGCTTAAACCATAATTGAAAAAGAATTTTAAAAGGGCCCAAAAACCAAAAATATAAACCCCTTTTTTTTTCAAAAAAAGAAGTAAGGTTACGTTTTCAAGTTGACTTTAGCTTCTTGTTTTGCTAAAAAAAATTATTTTAAAAAAATACTAACCTACTTTTACCCTAATTTTTTGAAACACTTTAAACCTAGATTCTTACCCTAATCTTTAACAATCTAAGAAAACTTTATAAAATTATTAAAATTATAAATTTATGGGAAACAAGGGTAAAAAAGGACTCAAGACATTAATAAGTCAAGCAAGGGTTATCAAACCCATTATTCTACTTAGATTGTTAGAGGGTCTTAAACTAGGACATAAAATAAAAAGTAAAAATTAATTTTTGACAACTTATTAAAATAATTTAAAAAGCTAAAAATATGTTTTTTTAAAACGAAATTAAGATGGAAAAAGAAATTAAAAAAAAAAAATTAAAATTAAAATTCTGTAAAGTTTACTTTTATAAAAATAAATTAGTTAAGTTGTTAAGTTAACATAAAAATTATAAATTGTAATTTAATTATAAAATCAATATTAATAACAATAAAAATATGCTATATTATAATTAAAAATAATAAAAAAGTACAATGTTAAATAAAATTTAAAAATTTTTTTTCAATATTAAATTCAAAATATCATTAGTTCTCTCTTCACCTCTTGTCATTCATCACTTCTCATAAATGCCATCATTATCGTACACTAAAAATTGCATCTTTAAAATTAATTTCAATCTTTAAAAGAACACAAAATTCATATTTATGAAGCCAAGTTGTATACTTTTTTTTTTGCCCATTTAATAAATGGGAAAAATTTGAAAACTTGGTTAAAAAAGAAGTTTTTGCTTTTTTTACGTAAATTTTCATGCTTCCCCCATAAGCTATATAGAAATAATTTTATTTTTGAATCAATTAATCCCCCAAAAATGTGGCTCAAATAATCAATGAGTAAAATTAGGTTTTGAAAAAAAATTTTAAAATACAAGTGAGTGATCACTTTATTTTGGGTAAGGCTTGATAAATTGGTTAAATAAGTGCGTGAGTATCATATATTTTCATTCCCAAAAAGGGTCAAGTATCATGGTGAAGTGATTTAGTTGGGCATTGATGCCTTTTTTTGTAAATTGAAAATTTTCAAAGGGCTTAAGGGGTTAGGAAGAAAGAGAAGCATTGATGGGTTACAATGGTGGTAAAAAACTTATTGTAGATATGACAAAACAAAAATAGTTATTGATAATTGATATACTGATAAACCTAATAAAGATGGTTTTTTTTATGTTGTGGTTTGGGATATGGATATGATCAAGGGTTTTTAAACTATTGAGATTTGGAGATTTTGATTTTATTTGGTTTTGCTAAAATTTGCGTCTTTTCCCCCGACAATAGCTGAATAATTGGTAGGGGAAATGATAATTTTT
This sequence comes from Laguncularia racemosa, assembly GCA_037954665.1. Classification (NCBI taxonomy): domain Eukaryota; kingdom Viridiplantae; phylum Streptophyta; class Magnoliopsida; order Myrtales; family Combretaceae; genus Laguncularia; species Laguncularia racemosa. The sequence goes on along the minus strand of JBBMOL010001262.1, from coordinate 40,337 downwards.
CTGTGTAAATCAGTTAATAAAATTTAAGTTGCTAGGTATTTTATGATTCCCTGCGGGCCCTCATCGCCCTTTTGGGCCCCTTTTTTAACACACACCCTTTTAAAGTTTGGGATGTGATATGAACTTGATAGTAATTTTTGCCCTTGCTCACCTTTTCTTTTTGCTTACTAGGTAAGAATTGCTACTGACTTATGTTTTGTAAATTAAAGTATTTTTTAAACAAACTTAACATTATGAATATTTTTTGAATTTAGCTACACATGATTTAATTATCAAAATCCCCTGTAAAAGGGCCATTTTTTTTTTTATGAATTTCTTCTCTTAATAATCGAACGTAAACGAATGCCCAATGTTTTTGGGGATAAAGGGCCCCTTAAAAACCGACTTTTTTTTTTGGCCAACAAAAAAAGACTTATCCCATGCAATTTTAATTTGTGTTCTTTTTGAAATGACAATAAAACCTGATAAAATGATTTATAAAATTAGAGCATTTTAAAAGGGGCTTGGAAGATTTTTTAAAATTTTTTGTTTTACCTGACGAAAAATTTTAAATCTTCTAGAGAGTGAAAAAACTTTTTGCCCCTTTAAAAGTAGAAAAAGAAAAGTTGATATTTTTTTTTAATTTCTTTTTTAAAGAAGTAATTTTTTCAATAGGAACTTAACTTTTGGTTCTTTTCATTAATTTAAAAAAACATTTTAAATTGATAATTAGCAAATATTTTCCTTTTTTTTTTTGGATAGAGTTATGAAAGAGTTCCAGAGTTGAGAGAGAAGTTTCCCTAAAGATATACAGAAGGAGAGAAACATGCCTTGGGAAACGGTGTTATTAATTATTATATTTTTTATGAACTTTTTTAATTTTTAAATTTAATTTTTAAAGGAAAAAAAGATTTTATAGGAGAAAAAAGAATGAGTGGTTCTTTTGGCACAAAAGTTATGACCTTTGGATGGTCCCCCTTAGCTAATCAAATCCCTTAAACAATTCTAAGGCAAAAAAAAGGGAAAAAAAAAAAAAAAAGAAAAGAATCCTACAAAAGGGGCAAAGTCAGAGAATATTTGACACCCCCGACGGGGTAAAAAAAATTCTTAGCAATATGCCCGTCAATACAACTCTGCACTCTTTCAGAATTGTCCCCCTCATTTAAATTTAGTCCCCTTTCTACCCTAAATGGAAGCCGAGACCGGTTTGCTGTACCTATCATGTATCCCTTTTTTATAATAATACATTAAGATTTTAAATAAATTCGATATATTTTAACTTGTAATTCTATAATAAAAGCATTTTGATATATTTCTAAAGTTTCAAAAAATAAATTAAACCATACAAAAATTTAAAAAACAACAAAGTCTTTAAACACCAAAAAAAAAAAATTTTATAGTCGATAATATCTATTACAGTTAAATATCATAATCTTAAAAACTTAAACTTCATAAAAAAAATGGTACTCTTCGTTTCCTCTCCCCTATGGTTTATCTAAACCCAAATCATCTTTGGGTTCTATCTTTCCCCAAAACCCATATTTAAAAATGATTTTCGAAGGGTGAGCTAATGTCCGTCGTATAACCAAACAACATGCAGAACAAAAATAAACGAGTATTCAAATCATGCAAAACTTAAAAAAATACAATCATTTCTTAATAATTCAATTCACAAGCAAACAATAGGGTACTCATGAAACTTAATACCTTAACAATTGGAGATTCTTTGGGGATAAAAATCCCCTGCGGGGCCCCCCACCATGATTTTTAATCCTTAAACTTGATGATAAGAAAATGCCATACAAACAACACACCCCAACACTTTAAAACCCTTTAAAACCCCATTATGGGAACTACCCACTAGGGGCCCCCACAATTACACTTAATCCTTTAACTTATGATGGAAATTGCCCCTACGGGCCCTACACCCATGTATACTTAAACCCCTTAAATACTCCAATTACATCATTTCCAAGCATGACTCCATAGGGGCAACGTCCATAAGGATCATTGGGATGTCCCTAAGGATCTGCCATTTCAAGCCCTTAGGTCGACTAAGACTACAACAATCATTAAAAAACTTAGATCAAGTCGTTTAATAATCAATTTCAATCATTACTATCTTAAAAAAACACAGAATAATATACAAATTAACGTACCTTTAGATTCTAGCCTTAAGCACTCCCGGTCTTGGACTTAACTTGTTGGAAATCTGTACACATTAACATCTTTTCGTAGTATTCAATCAAAATAAAAATTCATTTTAAATTTTTTAATCCATCATTTAATTTCTCAAAGGCCTTACAAATTTATCTAATTTGTATGGAAATTAGTTTAAATTAAAAGTTAAAAAAAACATATAATCATGTTATATTTTATTCAACACAATCATGTTGGGGACCTTTTTGCTCAACATGGGTTTGAAGCCGTTTGTGTTAATGTCATGTATTTTCAGTTTAAAACTAGGTTCAACACGGTTAGAACACAGCTGTTGTTTTAAGAGGTCGTTTACTCTTGCCAATACAGTCAAAAAACGCCCGTATGGAAGGCCATTTTAACTTGGGAAAAATTTAGAACCCTATTTCTATTACTTCAATTCCTCTAAACCAATTTTTTATTCCCTAAGTTAATTTATTCCTAAAATTCAAATTTATATTTAAATTAAAAATTTGTATACTTATTTCAATTTCCTTTTGATTTGAATCCTTAACCTTTGAGTCTTTTCCCCATTACGCTCTTCTCGTTCTTTGAATCCTGTGCACATATTATACAAATGTGTTAAAAATCTACAAACCAAATTTTTGAAATTTGTATAGGTTTTTTTCCCTTTGTCTTTAGGGTTCAGACTAAAGTGTCTCCCCCTTTCCTTCTTTCATATGTGGTTACTGTAGAGTAAAAAAAAGGAGATCTAAGGTTATTATAAATATTAACTCTATTTTTAAAAAGAAAATTTGTATTTAAAATTCTAAAAATTACCCCTCCCCCCTTTGTTTTTTTGGCAATATATTTGATAATTAAATAAATAATTAAAAAATTTATGTATTACAAAAAAAAATCATATTTTGTGCAATTTCTATAGATTTGAGGACCGGGGATTTTTAGCTTGTCTTATGTACTTTTTTTTACTATTAACCCTTATTTTGGGAATAAAAAAGGTTTTTATAAAAAAAAAAAAACATTATGAGATACCCAAAAAAGCTTTAAACCCTCTCCATTTGTCTATATTTTTAATTTTATACAAATCATTGTGGAAAAATTTGTATCTTTTTCCACTTTCATAAGATAATTGTCCACTATTGTTTTTAAAAAAATAAATATATTTTTTTACTTTTTTTATTTAAAAATTTATTTTATTATTTTATACTAGTGAAAAGGGTAAAATTTTTTATTACAAAATTTTAAAATCTATAAGGAAATCTTTTCGAAGAAAAAAAAAAAGTAATAATATTTATATCTTTGCCATGCAACTTTATCTTTTTCTAAAGTTTTATATTTTATCAAATTTGAATTCTCGTCTTTTTTGCCATTGAAAAAACATAACCCTTTTCAGGAAAAAAAAAAAAAAAAACCCTCTAAAATGGAAAAAAAAAAAAAAAACCCATTTTTGGATTTTAAAAGCCTTTATTTAAAAAAAAAAAACCGAAAAGTTCGATTTTCCCCTATCAATAAAAAATAAAAAAAAATAATATAAAGCCTGACCCCGGGGCCCATATGGACCACTTTGTCATCTTCTGCAAAACCACCCCCATCGTAAAATGCAGTACCACCCCATCTTCTATAAAAACCCGCTTTTCTTCCTTCACACCCACCCATCTTGCGAACAACTCCTCAACGAAGTAACTACAAAGGTACAATAGCACTTTCATCTTCAAATTGTTTTTGTGTTTTTTTTAAAAAAAAATGGGGGTAAGGAAAGAATGTTAAGCTTGGCGCAAACAAGTTCCCAGAGAGACAGCCCATTGGAACATCAGCACAAAAAAAGACAAGGATTTCAAAGGAAAACCCCCACCCGCACGTTTGAGCCCGGGGGAAAATTTGTTTATGGTCTTTTTTTTAGGTGGGATTTGCGGTTTATGGGTTTCTTTTTTGTTCTTATTATCACCATTTTGACGTTTTTGGGGGTTGTCAATCTCAAAATAAGTGTACCACTGTGGGGATTCAAAGGGAATTTTTGGGCTTTTTGGGGGCAGATCTTTGCTCTTGTTTATGCACTGCTGGTATCTCAGGTAAATTGGGAAAAAAGTCAACTTTTTTTTTTGGGTTGGTTTTGTTTTTTTTGTTTTGTTGTGATTTTTTGCTTAATTTTTAGCATAATTGTTGGGGGGAAGAACTGAAAGGGAAATTTGGAACTTGCGTGTTTTTTTAGAGAAATGTTTTTTTAATTTATAAATGTTTATATTTATGTTTTCCTGGAAAGATCGGGGAAAATCTGCCCCTAGTTTTCGAGAGAAGTCTGGACATTGAAGTTCAAAGCAGAGAATTTTTCCAGTATAGAAGTTTTACTTTACTCTCTTTTCTAAGAAATTCAAATTTTTGGTGTTAAAAGAGTAAAGTTTGGGGCTTTGTACACAGGACTTGCTGTGGTTAGCTAGCTCAATGCTCGCAAAACCCTTGTTGGACGGGGTATGTAAGAGTTTGGGAGTCGGACAGTACAGTAAAAAAACTTAAACTTGAGCTCAATTTTGAAAAACAAAAGTCGAGCTTTTATTGACTAGAAGGAATACTTGAAAAGCTTGAGATTGGCTTTTTAAATCTCATTTATATTTTTTTTATTTAAAAATAATTTTTTTTTCTAACTGATGCCAAAAACAACTTACCCTTATGCTGGAGTAAGCTAACAATTTGTTAAGTCAAAAAATTCAAGTAAATTTGGGGCTGAATTCAAGTAGTTGCAGGTAGGGTTGGTTCATTATACCCCTTTTTACATTCCCAATTAACTTTAGGGGTTTTAGCGGTGCATGGTTTTAAATAGAGGAAGCCGGCCCAAAATAAGGTGTTCCATTCAGTTATAAAAAAGAAATTGAAATTGGTTTAGTGTTTGCTTTAACTCCTTTCTTAACATTATTTATAGCTTTGTTTTGCGAAATTGGTGGTTTTGTTGAACGGGTGGACACAAACCCGCAGTGACATTTGGTCTTTTCTTGGCGAGGGAAACTGTCACTTACAAGGGCAATCTTCTACAGGGTTTATGAAAAACGCTGGTGCAATATGTGGAGCTGGTTTTGTAAAGGGTTTTGAAGGCAATGTGGTATGAGGGGTAGTGGAGCTAACTCAGTGAAAGAAGGCTACACCAAGGGTGGGGATTTGGGTCCCGAGATCGTGGGGACTTTTGTTCTCGTCTACACTGTCTTCTCTCCATGATGCCAAGAGAAGCGCCAGGATTCTCATGTTCCTGTATGTCGCATTTCTTTAATTTTCATTAAATTTTTTAAAGTATTATCTGTTAATGTTAATCATAAGTTTGGGGTTCCCCTCGACTTTTTTATTTGCAGGGTTAGATGCATCTAGTTGTATGATTTCCTTCTATGTTTATTTATTGCTTTGCTTAGGTTCTAAGAGAATGTTTTGCATTTTACACTTTGTTGCCCCGTTTGATAATCTCATAAAAAAATTCACAAAAAAAATGAACCCATTACACCTTCCAAGCTTTATTTCTTGAATAAAATCTTGAGCTTTTTTCACAGTTGGTGTTAGTTTTTTTGCTAGATCGGTTATTAAAGCAATTGGAATGACAATTCAATTTCGCTGGTCCCAAATTTGGGTGTGGCACAAGGGTGCTATTAACCTACCCCCCTTTTAGAAATTTTTTTTTTGTATGCTTTAAAATTCCCCCCGGAAAATTTTTGTTTCTTCTTTCCCTAAATTTGTTAATTATTTCCTTTATTTTCATCAGCGATTTAGTGAAAAACTTTTTTCGTAAGGGAAAAATAAATAAACTTTAATTTGGGGATTTGATTGAGTATGCTTTAAACTCCCAGTGGAAAATTTTTTTTCCTTCTTTCTCCCAAATTCTGTTAATTTTTTCCTTGATTTTCATCCGGATCGATTTAGTGAAAAAACTTGATTTTTTAAGGGCAATTTGTATGCTTTAATTGCTTTAAACTCCCGTGGAAATTTTTGTTCCCTTGCTCCTAAATTCTGTTAATTATTTCCCTTTTTTTTTTATCCGTATCGATTTACTGAAAAAAAAAGATTTTTTAAGGAAAATAGTATGCTTTAATTGAGTATTTGGTTGGGTTTCTTTAAAAAACCCAGTGTAAAATTTTTTTTCCCTTTTTTCCCTAAATTCTGTTAATTATTTCCTTATTTTCATCCTGTATCAGATTTTGTGAAAAAAAAATTTCGTAAGGAACTAAGTGCTTTTACTCAACGGAAACAACAGATGAAATTTTTTTTTATTATTATTACCCAATTTTTATCAAAATGGGTTTTTTTTCCCAAAAACATGAAAAAATTAGGGCTGTTTAAAAATCCCCGATTTTTGGTCCTTTCCCTTGGCTTTGCCGGTTTTGGGTTTTCCTTTTTCCACCATCCCCATCCAGGAAGGGCTTTAAACCCCCGCACGGAGTTTGGGGCCCTCATTACCCAAAAAAGATGATGCATTTTGGGGGGGTCAGGTTTTCAAACCTTAAAATCCCCTTTTTTTTCCCAAACTTCTTCCCTTAATCTTTTAATTTAAAAAAAGTGACCCCCGTTTTCGATTTGCCTTCAGTGGTCTTCTGGGGGGCCATTCTTTGGGGGGGCTCTCGTGCATTTTAAACCAAGAGTCTCAGGCCCTTCCCCCCAAGCCAGGGCTCCAGTACCTTTGAATGTTTTTGTGTTGAAATTTTTTTTCTTTTTTTTTCCCCTTTTTTTTTGGTATTTGGGTTTGAAAATGTTTTTTAAATTATGTGTCATGATGCTGCACCCATGTTAAAAAATTTAGGATTGACAAGGGTTTTTGAAAGGATATTATTTAATTTTTTTGGAATCTTTCCCTTTTTTTAAATTTTTGAGAACTACACTTAAAAAAAAAATTTGGGCAATTTTACTCGATTAATTTTTGGGGCTCCCGTATTAAAGGGGGAAAAAAAACAAAAGAAAATGAATTTTTTGTGGAGGGAGAAATTTTCCCCAAAATTTTCTCGAATTCTTTAAAAATACCACTAGTTTTAGATGATCCATGATTTGGGAGGGTTGTCCTCTTTTTATGGTTTAAATTTGGGGCGTTTGGGGGGTTTTTTTTGTCATTTAAAAAAAAAAACTATTTCTTTTTCATTTTAAAGGGGGAAAAAAAAAAATATTTGAAATTTTTAAAATATTAATTTATTATTTTAAAATTTTTTCTATTTTTTAATAAAATTTTAAAATTTTTTCATTTTGAAAATTTAAAATTTTAAAATTTTTTATTTTTATAAAATTTAAATTTTTTATTCAAGTAATTAAATGATCAAAAAAAAAATTTTTAGTAAAAAAAAATTGTAAAAAATGGTAAAAATTTTTTTTAGAAAGTGTATTAAAAACCCTTTTTGATTTTCCAAAAACAAAATTGCTTAAATGGATGGAATTATTGGAGTAAAGTTTAGGGAGGAGGGGGTTTTAAAAGGGTGAAACCGGGGAAAAAAAAAATGGTTTTTTGGCTTTTCTTCTTTAAAATAATATTTTTTATTTTGATTTGAACCTAAAAATTTTTGAAATTTTTAAAATAATTTAAAAATTTTTTAATGTTTCTATAGAGATGGATCCAAAATTTTACCTCAATACATAGAGATAAGGAAATATACCCTGGCAAAAAAGATTTGGTCTTTAAGAAATTTTAAAACCTTCATACCTAAAAAAGGAGGCTGTATTTTATCGTGTAAATTTTAAATGAAAAATATAGGTTTTTTAAAATAATTATTATCCGATTCCATTTTAGATTTATGAAACTGTTAACTAGTTTTAAAAACATATGATTGAAGGATGGGAAATTAATAGTCATTTTTAATTTAAGAAAACCTCTAATATGATTAGTGTTCCAGTTTAAACTTTGGAAAAATCCTTATTTGCTAGTTAGGTTGGTAAATAAAAATGACCTAAAAATACTAAATAAGATGCTAAGGCATCTAAAAGAGAAAACCAGGGCTCTAGGACTCAACAAAAGTTCCAAAGTCCACAATCCTATGTCTGGATACATTTCATGATCCAAATATAAAATTCAAGTCTAACTAAAAGCAATAAGGAAAGTCTAATGGCCGAGATAGGAGGTCTAACCATTAGTTAGGATATACTTGTCGTCAAACTTGAAATCAACATCTAAATTCTTGTATTTAATCCATTATTTGAAATCATCATAAGTCAATGTAATAGTATTCACCTGAAAAATGGTAAGAAACAACGAAATGAGTCATAAGACCTAGTGCATCGCAACCACAAACATATATTGAGCCACTCATATGCATGCTTAATTTCTAACGTGACAAATAGGGTTTATTAAAGTTATTAATTTAAGTGTAGTCCCACACCTCCTTATAACACTTGTTATAGTTTCCTCCCATACTTATTGCTCATACTAAATTTGGTTCTTTCCTATCAATTATGAACCACACACCTATAGTAGCTTAAGCACTTAAACTACTATATCACCCTAACATCTACAATTTTAGCACGTGAAACTAGTCCAAGGGTGTCACTTGCCAACCTAAAATGACAAAACACATGCAAATTCACACGTTTAATGAACCAAGTTTAAGTATTAGCCTGATTATTCTAACTATAAGCACACATATCACACAAATTTTGGTTACCATGTACATATAGATCCCACGATCCAAATCAAATATCGAATGTGTTGCGTTTGAGATTAGAAGGTTAATTAGTTATCTATAATTAAGTTCAAGCCTTAAGTTTATTGTATAATCCAATTGAGAAGACCTATTTTACTTAGTGAAATTCTCAAGTTATTACTAGTATATCCCATTTAGTTGGTTAGGGCAAATTAAATTTTAGGATTAAAATTAAATATGCCCAACTTAAACTATTATTTAAGTATTTAATTCATTTAATAATTTAGGATTTATTTTAATTTGATAAAATTTTATGATTTTTCAGTTCACTTGCAAGTGAACCAGTTTGGGTTGCAAGGTTGGTTACATGTGGACTAGTTTAGCTCCATTGAACTAGCTACATGATAGAGGAGGCCTAGTCCTTTATTATTTTATTATTTTTATATTTATTTATTAATTATTAATTATTATTACAATTATCAATTACAAAAATTATTATTTTAATTATATTTTCTCATAAACATCTTTTCACTAAGAAACTTATGTTCAAGAAGATCAAACTATTTACCAACAACTTTTGATTCAAATCTTCAAAGCCAATTATTTGGTTTATGCCCATGAGCTTGGGGATTTTATGATCTTGCCTAATGTTGGGTGCTTAAACTAATCAAATCAACCAATAACTCAAAACTAATTTTAAAACACTTTTTTTTATGAATTTGGTGGTTCATTAAAGATCAAAGAGAGGTTAAAGGTTGGATGACGTTGAACATGATGATGAACATGAAGAGCATGGCTGAAGGTTGCATAAATTTTGGAAAAGTCATTTAAACTTAAATGCCTTTTCTTTTAATTTCATTCAATTTAAAGGTGAAAAAACTTCTAATTTGAGAATGCCTTTAGATATTCAAGTCCTTTCTCAAGAAATTCTTTAAATTTTCTTCATTATGTACATTATATTCAATTAATTTTCCAAAAAAAAAAAAAACTTTCATTCAAATTTAATCTTTTAAGCCACCAATCATCAAAATTTTATTACAAATCCATGTCATAGCAATAATCACTCATCATAAACCAAATTGAATAATCAATATTCATCATCACTACTTATACCTCGTCATAAATTAAAATTTCTAATATTTCCATCATAACCAACAAGTGCATATTGATCTCAAATAAACTCTATCTCATCACAAATTACTAATGCTTCAAGAATGCAATGCCAACCACTAAATACCATAACTAACATACTATTGTCACCATAATTACAAAATTCACAAACATGTCATTTCCATTGATATGAACATAAGCATATCAATTAAACCATTTTTGTTTGCAAATCACTCCCACTCATCACAATTTAACTAATCACAAACCAAGCATGCTACTAACAATCAAATGAACTAAATTATCCAAGAGCTAAATCAATATCCCATACTCAACATGAGTTGAGAGATGCACACATACATACATACATACATACACACACCAACCCACACAACACGTGCACACCACATATGTCACATCCGAAATCTTAAGGATAGTTATAACTCGCTACATATTCCACTTAAATAGAATATGTTAAGGCTTATTACACAAAAGTGGGTTCCATATTGTTGATGTTAAGGGGAGAATGTTAAGTTTTCTAATTTAGTTTTGATGTTAACAAAAGAGGAATGAGTGTAATGAATGTTTAAGATAGTACGTAATTTTTTCTAAAGTTAAACAAGGAGATAGAAGCTTGTTCAGAACCTTCAGAAGTGTTATATAAGCTATTTTCGTTCTGACAGAAGGTGTTTCAGAAGTTGTGTGATATATCCGTAGTTATCGTGGTGACCTTTTAGAAGCACTTTCAGAACCTTCATAACAGGAGAACAGTTGACAGGTTTGTTTCAGAAGCACTTTCAGAACCTTCAGGACAGTTAACAGGTTTGCTTCAGAAGCACTTTCAGAACCTTCATGTCTGTTGCGAATTTTTTCAGATTACTTCTAAATTTTATATCGATAGTTTTAATAAATTTCAAGGCCTAGCTCCACATGTCAAGTATTTTTGGGTAATATACTTGATGTGTTTTACTAAAGTTGGATTTTATATCACGGGTTTTTTAATTTATATAAAGTTTCACAAGATTTTATTCAAAGATTTCATTTTATGATAAAGTGAGATCATATAGGATTTACAAGTTTTATCCAGATTTAAAATTGGATATTTGTACTATATTTTGGGAGATCCAGCAGTTACAAAGATAAGGATAAGAGATATGGTTGTTATATCAAGATATGGCTCCACAATGTGAGGGATATCTTCAACAAACTTGATCCAAGAGATATATCCAAAGAAGATCTCGGTTAAACTAATTATCCAAGCTTATCCTCATCAAGAATATCACAAATGCAGATCTTCCTCAACAGATCCAACTTATTTTTGAATTGAAAATTCAAAAATAAATACAAGATTATCACGTGGAAAGTAGCCGTTATGTTTTCTCCATATATAAAGTGTTTAATTCAAATGAAAAAGAAGAGTGAAGAACGTTGAAAAAAAACAGAAAAAAGGAACGTGGTTGAAAGAAAAAATTACACACGAGAAGAAAAGACTCATACATCTTCAAGAAAATATCTTTTACATATATATGTGATCTAAAGGAAATTTGTTATTCCTCATTGTTGTTGTTGTTGAGATTTCTTTCGTAGAAAGGGAATTGTTTGTTGTTTCATCACTGTAGTTGAGTGATTAGCTTAGTGAAGAAGTTAGAAAGACTCAACAGTGAGACTTTGCCTTAAAGAGGCTTGTGTTGTATATCTTCGATTTGTTGATATAGTGAAACACAACCGGGACCCCGGCGTGGAGCTGGAAGAGAGGACTGACGCTCGAGGCGGAACCTCTATAAATATCTGAGCATTTACTCTTCTCTACTTTTACTTACTGCATATTATTGTTCTTCGTTATTGTTATTCACTTGATTTCATTAGTCAAGAGTTTTGGTTGATTTGCAAAAAAGTGAAATTTCAAGTAATTAATCAATTCACCCCCCTCTTGATTAATCTAATTGGGACCAACAATTGGTATCAGAGTAGGACTCATCTATTTTGAGTGATCCAAAATGGTTGAAAATAATGTTGCAATTAATCGAGCTCCCTACTTCGATGGCTCAAACTTCTCATCTTGGAAGATGCGTATGGAAACTTACATCAAAGCTAATGATTATGATTCATGGCAGGTCATTTCACATGGAGACAGTTTGATCACCTTGAACGGAGATTCAACCTTGTTAGATTCGGAGATGAAAATTATCGAGAAGAACAACAAAGCAAAAAATTTATTACTGACTACTATTACTCCATCAGAGTTCTATTTAATATCATTGTGTGCTAGTGCAAAGGAGATTTAGGATATCCTATCCAATACATATGAAGGGACGGATACCATCAAGGAAACTAAGATAAATGCTTTAATTCAACAGTATGAACTATTTAAGTTTAAGTCTAATGAAGATGTCAAAGATGCTTTTAACAGGTTTACAGCTATCACAAATGAGCTTGCATCACTTGGAAAGAAACTTCCAGATCCAGATCTTGTGAGGAAAATGTTGAGGGTATTGCCAACATCTTGGGATGCAAAGAAAACTGCTATAGAGGAAGCTCAAGACCTAAACAAGCTAACTCTCAGTCAATTGAGAGAAAAGCTCATGGCATATGAGTCACACATAAAGACCACACAAAGAGGAGAAGACGGTATCAAAGGAATTGCATTTAAAGTCAAGGAAATAAAGCAAAATGAAACTAAAACAGATGATAGCAACGATGAGAAAGAAGAGGACATCAGTCTTCTAGCACGTAGACTCAACAGGCTGCTCAAGAAGCAAAGAGGTAAGAAGTTTAATGTTTTCAAGAAAAGTACTGAATATAAGCATAATGATGCGGGGAAAAGCGTACAAGGAAGAAAGAAAAGAAGAAAGAGAAAAGGGAGATTCAATGTTATGAATGCAAAAAGCCAGGACACATCAAATACGAATGTCCAACACTGATCAAGAAAATGGAAAATTATAAAAAGAAAAGTCGAGCAATGCTAGCAACATGGAGTGATTTAGAGGATACAGAGACAAATTCAAAGGATTCAGAAGAAGAAGAGGATGAGGCAAATTTGTGCTTAATGGCTAGTTCTGAGGTACATTCTAAATCTGATGAAGATGTAACTGAAACTGACATGCTAGTAGAAATGAGTAAGCTACTAAAGGCACTAAAAAGGGCTGATACAAAATTAGCTAAGTATGAAAATGAAATAAACGCTCTTAAGAATGAAAAGGAGGTAGTAAAGCAAACAAATTCGTTACTTGCGGATGAAAATGATATCTTGAAACAAGAAAATGAATCCATGCATGTGAGTATAGAGAAACTAAGAATAGAAAATCAATTACTTAAAGCAGAAACAAGTAACATGAAGGTAAAGATTGATGAACTGTCCATTTAGTTGAAAACTACCTTTAAGAAATTTGATGAAAGTGATAAGAAATTGACTATGTTAATTTCTTCACAAAGAGTTTCGAATGAAAAACATAGGTTAGGATATGAGCATGGTTCGAGTTCAAAATCGAATCAAAATACAGTTTTTGTTAAAGCTAAGCAAGTCTTAATTGATAAATTCAAAAGTAAAGAGTACATTTTGAATACAAATATTGTTAAAAGAGGAAATACTAGAGGCTGTTACAGAAGTTATTCTGACAAGAAGTATCCACAGAATGGGTACTACAGAAGCAATACCAGAAGGTATAATAGAAGTTATACAAACCAGAATTTCCAAAAACAGGTAAATGACAGGTATAGGAATGTTAATTCTTATGCATGCTTCTTCTGTAATAAATTTGGTCATATTGAGAAATTTTGTTATTATAAAAGAAATAAGCTCAATAGTCAACAAGTAAATTGAAGAAATCAAATGAGCTTATCTTTTAAAGGGCCCAAACTTGCTTGGGTTCCTAAAGGACTTAATTCTTTTTTTGTACAGGGACATGAAGCTAAAATAAGAGGAACATGGTATTTGGATAGTGGATGTTCTAGACATATGAATGGAGATGCTTCATTGTTCAATAGCATAACTTGGGAAGAAAAAGGGTATGTAAAGTTTGGAGATGATAGTAGAGGTAAAATAATTGCCACTGGAACGATTGGTATGCCTACGTTTCTTATTGAAAATGTATATCTTGCGCAAAGTTTAAAACATAATTTACTTAGTATTAGTCAGTTATGTGATAAAAGGTTATAGAATGATTTTTGATCAAGACAAGTGCTATGCTTTTAATGAAAATGATGAAAGATTATTTGAAGGAATTAGGAAAAGAAATATCTATCTTATAAAACCAGATGAAATCAATAATGATTGTTGTTTAATTTCTTTGAATGATCATGTTTTTGCTTGGCATAAATGACTAGGACATGTTAATTTTAATCACTTAGAAAAATTATCTAAAAAGGATATTATTAAAGGATTACCTAAGATAAATATTAAACAAGACGTGAAATGTGATACTTGTTTAAAGAATAAAATGGGTTCTGTTTCTCATAAAAGTAAAAATGTAATCTCAACTAAGAGACCACTTGAATTATTGCATCTAGATCTTTTTGGACCTACTAGAGTCTTAAGCATAGGTGGAAGCAAATATGGATTTGTTATTGTTGATGATTTTTCAAGATACACTTGGGTTATATTCTTGCGACACAAGAGAGATACCTTTGATTCTTTTCAAAAGTTTGCAAAACAAATACAAAATGAAAAAGGAGTTTCCATAATTAGTCTTCGAACTGATCATGGAACAGAATTTCAAAATGCAAGTTTTTTAAATTTTTGTGAAGAACATGGTATATCTCATAATTTCTCAGCTCCATACACACCTCAACAAAATGGAGTAGTGGAACGCAAGAATAGAACTTTACAAGAGATGACTAGATCTATGTTAAATGAGAGTGGAATTGCTAAGTATTTCTGGGCAGAAGCAGTTTCTACAGCTTGTATATCATCAATAGAGTCTTCATTCGACCTATGACATCAAAGACTGCTTATGAGATGTTTCGAGGTAAGAAACCTAACTTTTCATATTTTCATATCTTTGGATCTAAATGTTTTGTGAAGAAGAACCCACTCAACCTTGGTAATTTTGATGAAAGATCTGAAGAAGCTATTTTCTTAGGATATTCTTTAAATAGTCGTGCTTATCATGTTTTTAATAAGTCATCAAAAACTATTGAAGAATCGATAAATGTTAAGTTTATTGAGGATTTAAAGGATGTTGATTCTGATGAAGAAAAAGACTCCAATTTAAAGCAGGAGTTAGTTCAGAACTTAAGTCCGAAGCACCTGCTGTTAATATTCGAGGATCTGATCATCCAGAACCTATTTCAGAGGCAAATACAGAAGGTACTTCAGAAGTTGTAAGATCTGAACAAGAAGCTTCTAAAGCTTGGAGGTATAAGTCCGCACATCCTTCTGATTAAATAATAGGTAATATACAATCGAGTGTTAAAACAAGAGATAAATTACAAAATCTTGAAAATCATTTTGTGTTGTTATCTGAAATTGAACCTAGTAAGATTGAAGAAGCTCTGAATGATGCTAATTGGATTATATCTATGTAAGAAGAATTAAATCAATTTCAAAGAAACAATGTATGGAATTTAGTTCCTAGACCTAGAGGGAAGTCTACAATCGGAACTAAATGGGTGTTTAAAAATAAATTAGATGAAGACGGTAAAATTATAAGAAATAAAGCAAGATTAGTAGCTAAAGGTTATTCACAAGAAGAAGGAATAGATTTTGATGAAACATATGCACCTGTTGCTAGACTAGAAGCAATACAGTTAATGCTTGCATATGTATCTTATAAGGATTTAAAAGTTTTTCAAATTGATGTAAAAAGTGTATTTTTAAATGGTTTTATAAAGGAAGAAGTTTATGTGGAACAACCACCTGGTTTTGAAGATCCTTTCAAATCAGACTATGTTTTTAAATTAAATAAAGCACTATATGGTTTGAAACAAGCTCCAAGAGCTTGGTATGAAAGATTGAGTGTGTTTTTGATCTCTAAAGGTTTTCATAGAGGAAAAGTGGACTACTTTATTCTTAAAAACTTTTGATAATGATATCTTAGTTGTACAAATATATGTGGATGATATTATCTTTGGATCTACTAAAGAATTGTTGTGTCAAGAATTTGCTGAGACCATGCAGGCAGAATTTGAAATGTCAATGATGGGAGAGTTGACATTCTTTTTGGGGCTTCAAATAAAACAAACAAAGGAAGGAATTTTTGTTTCATCAAGAAAAATACACAAAACAAATATTGAAGAAATTTGGATATGATGGATGTAAAAAGGTTACAACACCTATGAGTACTTCATCAAGGTTAGACTCTGACTTAAATGGAAAGAAGGTAAGTGAAAAACTTTATAGGAGTCTTATAGGTTCTTTATTGTATTTGACTGCATCTAGACCGGATATTTTGTTCAGTGTGTGTTTGTGTGCTAGATTTCAAGCTGCACTAACAGAAATTCATTTATCAGCGATAAAGAGAATTTTCAAATACTTAGTTAATACTTCTAATTTAGGCATATGGTATCCTAAAAATCAGAATTTTGATCTAATAGGATATTCTGATGCAGATTATGCTGGATGTAAAATTGATAGAAAAAGCACATCTGGTACTTGTCAATTCCTAGGTGATAAATGAATTTCTTGGTCTTCTAAAAAACAAAATTCTGTTGCTCTATCCACAGCTGAAGCTGAATATGTTTCTATTGGAAATTGCTATGCACAAGTTTTATGGATAAAACAACAATTGAATGATTATGGAATAAATTTTAAAACTGTGCCAATTAAATGTGACAACACGAGTGCAATAAATTTGACAAAGAATCCAGTACATCATTCTAGGTCAAAGCATATAGAAATTAGACATCATTTTATTAGAGATCATGTGCATAATGGAGATATAAATGTTGAATTTGTGTCAATCGATAATCAATTTGCAAATATTTTTACTAAACCTCTTGAAAAGGTAAAATTTGAATTTATTAGAAATGAATTAGGAATTTGTAACCCCTTTTGATTTTTTCCCCCCAAAAATATTGAAAAATCTTTATTCATTTAAAATATTTTTTCCTTTTCATTTGTTTTCTTCCTTCTCTAATTCTCTTCCTTTGAAATCTGTTCTTTTTCTCTCTCTCTATTTTCCTTCTCTCTCATTGCAACTCCAATGGCACCTAAAACATCAAAACGCCTCAAACAAAAATCATTCAAAACAAAATCATCAAACAAGCCTTTAGTGATTCATGATGAATCTTCAAACTCTTCAGAAAAATATCAAGAACCTTCCATAGGAGAGAATCCGAGTTCCCCTGATTCCGAATCTATCATAGGTTCCAAGAAGATTACCAAAAGAAAACGAGCTGCATCGTCTTCACAAGGAAAAGGAAAAGCTATTCAAGAAATCTCTCCGCTCAAGAAAGCATCCAGGAAGCAAACAAAACAAGAGAATGTACTAACTCTGAAACCCTCAAATTCAAAATCTCTTCGAAAGAAGAAAAATGAGGTGTGTTCTTGTAGCTTTGTGGATTTTAATTTCTTTACTAATGGATTCTACTGGAATGAACTGTTAGAACCCATAGGATGCATGGAACTTTGCTCTACTCAAGTTCTATTTTATGGGGAATGTGTCAAAGAATTTTATGGAAATTTAAGTCTTGTGGAAGGGAATGTCTTAATTTCCAGAGTATGTGATCAAGACATTTTAATTTCTAGGGAAGATGTGGTTAAATGTCTACATCTACATGATGTAAATGATGATGTAGAAATCACGAACATGCCTAGGAATGATCTGTTTGCTGCTATAAATGGAGGATTGCAAATGGATTATGGAAAAGAAGCAATGGTCATTGATTTTGAGTTGTTTCCTCGAATCATTCATAAGATAATTGTTGAGTGTCTATGTCCAAGGAAGGGCAGTTCTACTTCAATGTCCATAGAACATGCTCAAATTATCTATGCAATGATTAACAAAAGGAATGTGGACATGGCTTCTAGAGTCATTGATCAAATTTGGAGGAATAAAGAAAGTTTGGTGTTTGGGAATATACTGATGCGATCGTTTGTGTTTAAAGGGATAATTTTGCCTACCAGCTCATCTGAACCTATTAAATTAAAGAGGATAGGTAAAGAAGTTTTTCATCATATGTCCATCTTTATTAAGGATTGTTTGTGGTATGCGAATGATGGTGCACATTTTGTCCATCAAAAGCATATGAAAAGGATAGTTCCTTTTGGAATATCTGTTCAAGAAGGAGGTTCAGAACCTAGTTCAGAACCTAGAACAGAGGTTGAAACAGATCATGGGAAGAAATCATATGGTGAAGAGGCTGGGAAGAGTGGAACAAAAGAAGTTATATCCAATGTTGATCTGGAATAAATAAAGAATGTTGTTCGAGAAAGTTTGAAACATGAACTATCAGATTTGGTTAAAACAACTTTGACAAATGAAGTTCTACAACAATCTGATCTAAGGAGACTTGAATCAATGGACTTACAAGTTAAACAAACTTCTGATATTCTTTCTGATATCAAGAAGAATTCTGAGAAGATGATTACCGATCTCCATCACTATAGGATTCTTTATGATGAATTTAGTGCGAGAGTCAAACAAGATCTATCTAATAATGTGATTGCGTTTGATAAATTTGTCTCTCAAGTGAGGAAGATTGGAGATTCAGTGACTAACTCCTTCAAGATTTTGGACTCTAAGACGGATAAAACATCCCAATCTGTCACAAGTCTTCATGGTGAAATCAAGCTCTTCTTATCCAACAAATTTCCAGATTATGTTCGCTCTGGCGCTCACATCATCGACTTGGATACTTCACTAGAGAAACCTTCGTCAACCAAACATTCCACCACTCCCTCTACCTCTCGAGTCATAAGATCTAGAAAATCTTAGTTCTTTTAAATTTTGTTTTGGAATCAAGTTGTAAAAGACTACTTTTATCTTTTATGCATCGTTTAAGGGGGAGATACCCTTTTGCTGTTAACAAAAAGGGGGAGAATGGTAAATGTTGATGTTAGGAGAAGAATGATTCTATTATATCTATTCTATATATACTGCTTGCTGCTTTGTTTGCTGCTTATAATGATTCTATATTGCTTATGAGTGCTTATGATCAATGTGTTATAGGAATATATGCTTAAACATGAAAGTTGTGTATATTTTGATTATCTAATGGTGTTTTGTTATCATAAAAAAGGAGGAGAATGTTAAGTTCTCTAATTTAGTTTTGATGTTAACAAAAGAGGAATGAGTGTAATGAATGTTTAAGATAGTACGTAATTTTTTCTAAAGTTAAACAAGGAGACAGAAGCTTGTTCAGAACCTTCAGAAGTGTTATATAAGCTATTTTCGTTCTGACAGAAGGTGTTTCAGAAGTTGTGTGATATATCCATAGTTATCGTGGTGACCTTTTAGAAGCACTTTCAGAACCTTCATAACAGGAGAACAGTTGACAGGTTTATTTCAGAAGCACTTTCAGAACCTTCAGGACAGTTAACAGGTTTGCTTCAGAAACACTTTCAGAACCTTTCATGTCTGTTACGAATTTTTCCAGATTACGTTCTAAATTTTATATCGATAGTTTTAATAAATTTCAAGGCCTAGCTCCATGTGTCAAGTATTTTTTGGTAATATACTTGATGTGTTTTACTAAAGTTGGATTTTATATCACGGGTTTTTTAATTTACATAAAGTTTCACAAGATTTTATTCAAAGATTTCATTTTATGATAAAGTGAGATCATATGGGATTTACAAGTTTTATCCAGATTTAAAATTGGATATTTGTACTATATTTTGGGAGATCCAGCAGTTACAAAGATAAGGATAAGAGATATGGTTGTTATATCAAGATATGGTTCCACAATGTGAGGGATATCTTCAACAAACTTGATCCAAGAGATATATCTAAAGAAGATCTCGGTTAAACTAATTATCCAAGCTTATCCTCATCAAGAATATCACGAATGCAGATCTTCTCAATAGATCCAACTTATTTTTGAATTGAAAATTCAAAAATAAATACAAGATTATCACGTGAAAAGTAGCTGTTATGTTTTCTCCATATATAAAGTGTTTAATTCAAATGAAAAAGAAGAGTGAAGAACGTTGAAAAAAACAGAAAAAAGGAATGTGGTTGAAGGAAAAATTACACACGAGAAGAAAAGACTCATACATCTTCAAGCAAATATCTTTACATATATATGTGATCTAGAGGAAATTTGTTATTCCTCATTGTTGTTGTTGTTGAGATTCCTTTCGTGGAAAGGGAATTGTTTGTTGTTTCATCACTATAGTTGAGTGATTAGCTTAGTGAAGAAGCTAGAAAGACTCAACAGTGAGACTTTGCCTTAAAGAGGCTTGTGTTGTATATCTTCGATTTGTTGATATAGTGAAACACAACCGGTATAGACAATCGGGACCCCGGCGTGGAGCTGGAAGAGAAGACTGACGCTCGAGGCGGAACCTTTATAAATATCTGAGCATTATACTCTTCTCTACTTTTACTTACTACATATTATTGTTCTTCGTTATTGTTATTCACTTGATTTCATTAGTCAAGAGTTTTAGTTGATTTGCAAAAAAGTGAAATTTCAAGTAATTAATCAATTCACCCCCCTCTTGATTAATCTAATTGGGACCAACACATACCGATTTTATTTTTTAAAAGCATTAGTTAGTTTTGAAAAGTACTTTGAGATTTGATAATATTTTGAAAAATTCCATAAAGTTTTTAAAACAAAATTAATATTGATTACAAAAGAAAATCCTTTGTAAAATTCATAAAATCTAGTGTTTATAGAATTTATAAAGCCCTTTTACACTAGAAGTAACATGTATCATCAAAGCTCTTCAACTAGTGATATCTTAATCCCAAAGTAGTTGAATCACATCCAATTTGCATATTATCAAGAAAGTTATTAACATATGAAAAATAAAGTAGCTAATGAGTTATAAGGACTCAACATAGAATAGCTACAAACACATACTTGCATGTCATGCATACATATTCTAATGCAACAATTAGAATTCATTTAATTATTTGTAATAAAAGTTGAGTAAGCAATGCAAGAGTATTTATAAGTCCAAACACTCCAAGGAATAAAAGGGGTTTGAACCCACTCGATAGGCGTTAAGGGACTACCATAACATATCTAGCTACTATGATCGAAATCATAAGCAATATCATGTCTAAAACCATATCTAATACCAAAACCCTTTCTAATATAAGTAGTCTCGTTCAAGTGCTTGCTCTAAATGCTAGGCTACCACCATAGACATAATCTATTCCTATCATCCCATACAAGACCCACACTTTGTATGGTGTTCAATCATCATCTCTCCACTTCCATGCCCTCTTCCTATGAGTACTAGCCCTATCGACTACCTATCTCACCACCTTTGTGGTCTAGGTGCTAACAATTACTTTTGTTACCCTCCAGATTAGATAACCAAGCACAAGCACCATTATAGATACTTAGGTCAATTTTACACATTAATTCATTTGAAGTTTTCTAAATTCTAACAAGTAGAACATAGACTATTTTGTACCTAGAAGCCAAAAACCATAAGTCGAATGTCGATTAGAAGTCTAACTTGATTAAGGGAAGCATGCAATTAAGAATCCAATTACCTTTTATTAGTATTATTGTATAATTAACTAATCTAAACTAATTCAATTATGTGTTGATTAAGTATTATTAACCATTTAGCCTAATGGGCTTGACTTGGAATTATTTTAAGTTCAAGTCTATTAAGCTTGTGTGTCTATTTAATATTTCAAATTCGGACAACTTATTTTAGCCTAGCTATTAAATTAATTATTAATTCCAATTTCTTTAATTAAATCCAATGAATTTTATTGCTTAATTAATGTAACGACTTGATTGTTGAACTAGTTCAAAAGCAATGAACCGATTAAAAAAGAATGAATTGATTAAGGATAAATGTTGGATTTGATACATCTTTAGGGGATTTAACGCTAAACTAATTCTTTTTTTTAATATTTTAGTTATTTACTTAATTATTTGATTAAATTCTAGATTATCTAAATTGAAAAATGGTTTAGGAGAAGGCCGATTCGATTGATTGAGCCAATGGTTAGATTAGTTGGTTCTCCTAAGGAAAAAAAAATCCTAAACCATTCATTATTTGTTGATTTATTTCACCTAATATAAAGTCGATCTAGTTAATTATGTTACTTATTTTATTTAGGACCAATTACCACTTATTAGTCACTTCTTAAGTAATTAGTTACCATAAATACATTTTCACACTTGTAATTACTCTCATAAAGATGAAACTCAATTTTTATAATAACTCTGATCAAAATCTTTGATTCAATTTTTTGAATAAAAGTGTTTTGATTTTGATAAAATGGTTTATAGAAATCAATCCTTGAAGCCAAATTGTACATAAAAACACTATTAACTCAAATCTCATATAAAAATGTGTTTTGAATAATTTTTTATGAACAATTTGTAGCAAACTTTCATTTTATGAAGAACAAGTTGAATTTCCATGAAGAACAATTGAATATGACCAAGAACATTCAAAGTTTAATTCAAAGAATTAACATACATTAACAACTTTCATTAACATAACTTATACCATAATAAATCAAGCTATACCAAATCAAGAGCACACTTCATTAAATTTCTAGCATTGAATATCATCATTA
The DNA here is from genome assembly GCA_037954665.1 of Laguncularia racemosa. Classification (NCBI taxonomy): domain Eukaryota; kingdom Viridiplantae; phylum Streptophyta; class Magnoliopsida; order Myrtales; family Combretaceae; genus Laguncularia; species Laguncularia racemosa. Next base: position 17,848 of record JBBMOL010001262.1, on the reverse strand, counting down.
ATCATCATAAAACTTCCATTAAATCATCAAGAACATGCTAATTTATCAAAATCAATAATGTTTTAAAATAAGCTAACTTAAATTGTTCATAATTTATTCATTTTAACTTTGAATTGAGTCAAACCAAAACCAAATTATTCTTAGTTACTTTTTTTTTTTGATCTAATTTCATCATTAAAACTAATAATTTGAACAATTCAAGCCTTTCAAAATTGAAAAAATAGTTCATAAACAAATTTCACTATAAATCACCATAATTTGGTCATTTCAACTCCAAATTAATTATATGGCAAAAATAGAAAAAAAAAAACTCCAACTTATTCAAACAAAAAACCAAATTAATCTTAACTTCTTTGTAAATTCATATTAACATATAAACTTCATAATTTAATTAAATTAACAACCAAAGTCATCAAGAATAGTCCCAAAACGAATTGTAACTTATCTTGACTCAAAACATACCTAAAATTGTTCAATTCAACACCATTCTAATTCCAATCTTTAAATCAATACTCCAAATCAATTTTTATTAATTACAAGTCATCAAAAATTATCCAAATAACTTGAATTTTCAAATAATCATTGAATCACCAAAGTCTTGGCTACTACATGTAATTATCCAAATTGTTAATTTCTCTTAACAAACATACATCAATAAGCTAAATTAACATATTATACTGACATTTATCTATTCCTTATTATCAAATCAAGAACATACCTAATTCATTTATGTAACCTATGGTACATATTGAATCTCCATCATCTAACAAATCAAATCATCAGGTACTTATTTATATCCATCAAAATACCAATCAATTATTGAATTAACACCTAAACATTAAAAATCATTATGTCAAAACTTTGAACACCCGTATATATTCTACATGTCACACACACACACACACACACACACACACATCTATATATATCCATTTCCTCAATAATTAATCACCAACATATACTTAAACTTCAATTAATTAAAAGATTGAACACCTATTTTATCACTTTAGTAGCTAAAAACCTCTATTAACACCCAAACTTTAAAGAATTCCTTCAAACACCAAATTAACCCTCAAAAACCCAAAATCAACCCTTAATATCTATATTGAACTTGTAGATTGGAAGATTCCTTCAACATATCTCAACTCTAATTGAATCCACTCACCTTTAAAGCTTACATGCTAAGCCTATAGCTTCTACCTTGCAATTCAATAGAAAAACACCTAAATTAATGTAAACTATAGGTCAAAAAATTCTAAACAACATATCCGAATTCTATAGCCCAAAAATTAAATTGAACAAAATTTCTCTCATCTATGTGTATGAATGTCACGGCCACTTCTTGATTCTTTACACTACTATTTGATCTCCACTTCTAAATCCTTGATTTATCAATTGAAACACTTAATTAGAGTTATAATTGATTAAATCTTAAAATTATTCTAGAACTTCAAAGATAATTTCGAAATCTCACCCAATAGAGTTTAGTTCTTGACTTGAATCTTTAAGAGTACATGAACTAATCCTTAACTCTTCAATTTCATCTTGCAAAAATCAAAATCCCACTTAACATTGCCTCAAAGCTTCACACTATTAGAGAGTGTGTGTGGAGAGCTCACATTGATTTGATTTTTCCAAGTATGATTTCTCTCCCTTAGTTCCACTTAAGCTTACATAGACTTACTAAATTACCCATGGGTCATTGGATTACCAACTCAACCCTACTAGACCTCTTTAACTACTTAAGATGTGGGGGTATTTTAGTAACATACAATTTAGTTAAGGTATGTTATTTTAAATTTTCAATTTACTAATATACCCTTAAATAATAAAGGTCATTTTATTAAATTTGGATTTATATATTAATTATAGCTAGTAGGAAATAATTAATAAATTTTTTATACTCCTAATAAGTATCTTAAGTAACTAGTTGCCATTTTATCCTTGATCCTTGTAAACACCCCATTTTTGCCCTAGGAATCAATAATGTTCAATAATAATCAATTTTCAATTTTTCCTAATTTTTCCCAATTTTTCCTTAATTTAGCATAAATAATAAAAATATTCAAAAAATGAAAATAAAATAGGAAAACACTTCAATTTTGAAAAATGATTTTAGAAATAGCAATAATGAATAATAAATAATTTTTACAAATTTTTGAAATTTCAAAAAATACAAAAAAATAAAAAAATTGCATCGCATATGTACAATTTGCGATGTAAGTAAAATCGGGAAATTGGGCCAGCTCAGCTGGCTCGTGTATGCGCCTGGGAACCGTGTGAAGGCTGAAGGTCGCGAGTTCGAATCCCCCGCAGGCGCTCGGCAAAAATTTTTCGTTCTTTTCCCTGGAGCTGCCACGTGGCAGCATGTGATTGGCCGAGGGAAGTCACGCGCGTCGCGCGTGATCGTCTTCTTCGCGAGCCCAGCCGGAGGAAAAAGTCCGACAGAAGTCCGACGAAGGCGAAATCGGCCGTTTTCTTTTTAATCTTCTAGATTAAAGTCAAGATAAGGCCAAATCCATCAGATAAACCAAAGGAACACAAGAGATTAACATCAAATCGCCGGGATAAAATCGAATCTAAGAAACGGAAAAATATGGGTTTATCTAAATCGGCCGATTCGAGCTTATCCAAGAGGAGTTCGAGGTGCCTATAAATAGAGGAGAACAGGAGGAAGCCAGAGCACGAAGAAACACGAAGAAAAAGTGAGAGAAAGAGAGAGAAAGGAGTGAATCGGAGTACGCTGGAGGAACTTGAAGCCGAGACCATCGATCGGAGTTGGAGCAACCGCTAGGAGGCGATCTGGGAGTAAGCCACCACCACCATCGGATTCAACACCCTCAAGAAGCTAGGATTCGACACTTCACCCGCCGCAAACGACCGCCAGAACGCCGTGAACGAGCCAACCCCGCCGCCGTCTCCGACCGATCCGATCCGACCCGATTTGACCCGACCGACCCGACCCGTGTAGCGACCCGGATCCAGGTAAGTCGGATTTTCTAGATTTATTATTATTTATTTTGTTTATTTGATTATTCTGAATTTATTTATTTATTATTATTATTTTGTTAGCCATTTATTTATTTATTTGTTTATATTTTCAATAAATAGGAAAAATGTAGAAATTAGATTTTTCTAGAATTAAGAAAAATGTAAAAAAAATAATAAATAAATAAAATGTAAAAAAAAAAATAAAATAATAAAAGAAAAAAAAATAAAAAATAGAATAAAATAATAAAAAGATTAGGAAAAATAATAGTAAAACTTTAGATTTCAAAATAGGATAGATAATAACTTATGATAAAATGTTCTAGCATAAAAATTACAAAAAATTTATAAAAATCACAAAAACTTATAAAAAATCACAAAAATCAAAAATAAAAATTAATAAAAATTTAAAAATTATGAAAATAGAAGAAAAATTAAGTTTTAGCACCTAGAAAAATCTTTTTCTTCAAATAAATCCAAAATTGATGTTTTCCCCAAAAAAAAAAATCATTTTCAAAATAAAATCAAAGTTTAGGCTTAGAAATTTTTAGAAAAATTCAAAAAAATGTTAAAGACATAAATCATAAGAAATTTCAAAATTAAAATTCACCAACAAATCTAAAGGTTTTCAGAAAAGCGAACTACGGCTTGTTTGATCCTGAATAGCAGGTACGTAGGCACCCATTCGGGTCAACCCCTAAAATAAAGAAAAATCATTTTCTCAAAATAATTCTCAAACATAATAAAAAGTAACAGAAACACAAATGAAACACATTTCTAAAGATAAACAATTTTGGGAGATTAGGTGGTAACCGTAAAGGTTTTAATAGGTTAGCCTCCGGACTTAGAAGCTCTGGTTTTCCCTTTTCCTCTTTTCACAAAAACGAGAAGAGGAAAGAACGACGACTAGTGGTCCAAATTAAGACTAATCCGCTCCTTTAGTCTTAATTCAATTTTCCCAACAAACAGTTGGGTGGCGACTCCAAAAATCAAACGAAATTCCTAACCCAAGTCGAGGATCTAGATTAGATGAGCATAGGGTTTAGTTTAGATCGGATTAGGAATGGGAATTCAAAAATTAGACTCGACAGGATGACGACTCCACTAGGGACTCCATACCAGCAGGCTAGCCACCTGAATCTCTTCAAATCTTTATCTTAAAGAAATGTGTTTTTTAATTATTATTATTCTGTTGCTAACTTTTCAGGGTTTAGTTAGATTTTGTATTTTCTTTATTGTGGGGGTTTCTTGCATACATCCATATGCTTGTGTGAGTAGATGCGGTCGAACCGGACCGTCCTAGCAACCTAAGTCGGGGAGCCATTGTGTAGGTTTCGGGCGAAGTGAGTTGATTCACCGTTCGGGACCGATTAGGCTACCGCACCCTATGCTTCGATATGGCCTGAGATCCATTTCTTCGAGAATGCGGGAGGCCATAGAGCTCGGGAACCAGTTAGAACCCACCTACTTGCATACATGACATCGTAAGAAGGGTTGACAATTGGATGACAATGTAATGGTTTGTTATTTTGTCCTTGGAGTTCAGGACTATTTCCCTGTAATGTTTTCATAGTTCTTGTTGTAACTAGGCTGTTTCCTATTGTAATAGATGGCTAGCAGTGCAGTCGACTGCCTCCTCCGCAAAGAAATTCGGGTGTACAAACCTTTGGACCCAAAATTGGTACTGGACCACTGGTTTACCTTGTATAACCCAGAGGAGCAAGCCTTTATCCAACAAAAGATCGGCCCCGTCCTCTCACTGACTAAGACAGAGGCGAATTTGCCTATGGTCCGGGCCATGCTCCAGTTATGGGAGATCGAGCCCGCAACTTTCTTCATCAGACCGCATGAGATCACCCCTACCTTGGAGGAGTATACCCAGTTGCTACAGGCTCCAGCACTGACTGATCAGATTTACACGCCAGACCTTGAGGCCGGGCCAGCCGGTACCTTCAGCAGATTGCTAGGCATCCGCAAAACAGCGCTCAATAAAGCCCTAACAGACTGTAATGGATATTGTATACGGATGGATGATCTAGAAGCCTGGTTTATTGCCCGAGAAGACAATGGGGATAGAAAGGACATCCTGTGTGGGGACCCTCAGACTTACAGACAAAGAAGGGTGAAGGCTTTCATCTTGACAGCCTTCGCCACCATACTGTTCCCCACCGGAACTTTCTATATTCACTACCGGGTTGCAGAGCTGGTAACCAATTCCTGGAGGGAAAATCTTACATCCCGGCTCTACTGGCTGAACAGATCCAAAATCTGAATTTCCTCAAGAAGAAGGGTCATGGGATCCTCCGCTCCAGCGTCAACCTTCTGCTGATATGGTTCGTAAGCCACCTCAAATACTTCGGGCTGAACATGGTCAGGAAAACCCTGGCCCAACAGGTGGATCTGGTGGATTCCTGTATAGAAAAGTTAAAGCTACCCGACGACATTACCAGCCACAGTTGGGTAGATCTACTCAGAAGCCTTAGCGCTGAAGATATCCTATGGACAGCCAGGTGGAGTTGCTGCGACAAAATCATCTTGACTTGCAATAATTTCCAAGCAGTGCCGTTAATCGGGATCAATGGATGTATTGGATATCACCCAAACTCGGCGGCCCGCCAATTCGGCACCATCTAAGACATAGTTTACCGGCCTTCACTCGAAGCAGTCACCTTTGAGTATCAGGATCCGAACCTGTTGGTCGCCGAGAAATTTGCTAAGCTGGCAGAGGTCAAAGCGCTCTGGGGAGCCATAATCGAAAGCCCGAATGTGGATCTAGGAGAGCTAGATGGCGAAGTGGGAAAACACCGAGCCACCAGAGAGTTTGTAATCCGCCAGCAATACCAGACAGGGGAAAGAGCATATCGGGTTCCAGACGTCACCCAACCAAGGCCAGACAAGATAAATCCAGAGACCGAAGTCTACCTGGAGCAGGTCAAGGCCCGAATGGAAGTATACTTCGAAACTGCGATTTGGAAGCACAATTGGAGAAATGCCAAGACAAGGTCAAGGAGCTAGAAGCTATCATCAATGGGAAATCTGAGCCTCCACAACAAAAGACTAAAAGAGCTAGGAAGTAGAGCGTTATTTGTAATCTTTTATTTTGATTATTGAACTCTAGAATTGAAGTTTCAATATTACATTGTCAGTCAGATTGTCAACCCTTCAGCTTTTAGCATCCGTGTGAGCATCTTGTGTGAGCATCTTGTTTACATATTTTTATCCGTATGAGCATCTTGTTTACATATTTACTAAAAAATAAGAACAACCAATAAAAATAAAGAAAGAAAGAAAATTGAAGAGTTACTAACAATTAGAGATCTTTTCAAGGTCATAAAAGTTGCTTATAAATGGTCAGCTTAACCTAAAGCTCATAGTCACTTGCTCTAAATAACCAAAGACCTCTATAACCAACAAAAGACCCCATTAACTTCAAAAGGTCTCCTCGTATCTTGATTTAAGCCTCAAAATGTAAAACGTCCCGACACACTCCAATCCTAAAAGCTGCACTTGAAGTTTCCTTTCCATCAAAAGTCATCTAAACCGGACACAGATTTTTTAGTACACTTTCAAAGTAGCTATGGTCAATTATCAATGAGGGTATAAAGAAGACTACTCCAAATCCTTGAGTCTTAAGACCAAATCGCTTGGACACCATGAGAAGTGGAGAACATAGGCAAAGTTAATAAAATGGAAGGGTATCTTGGTTTAAAAGGTTTAAGATGACAAGAGGCAAACCATGTCCCAAACACTAACCCTTAAACACTTGAGAGTTGAGTGTTATTAATGTGAGGTTTTGGACTCATTCCTTAAAGGAGGTCTATCTTGAATTTGATACGTTAAATCAAGATAATGTTAGGCATTCATCTTTGCTACCCTAAACACAATCATCCTTTGATAAACAAGAGTTTCAAAATTGAACCTCACCATCAACCACCCCACGATGGAATACTTGGGAAGATAGAGACATCAATAGTGCTTGCCCTAGTTGCAACAATTCAAAATTTTAGCCGTAGATAATTTATTTGAGATGAAGAGAAGTCCACATTCTTAGAAAATACACATGAACCACATGAAATGATCACCATTGGGCCTAAAAGAAAAGAAAAGAAAAGAAAATGGAAAAAAGAGAATGAATGAAAAAAAAAAAAATGAAAATGACGAATGAAAATGAAAGAAAAAGAAGGAAAAGAAAAAGAAAAGAAGAGAAATGAGAAAAGCCAAGAATGTAGCTAAACCTATAAAAAGCCCAACAACACTTGAAAAATACCAGGGCCAAATACGAGAGTAGTTCAAAGATATACTACCCTTTTCGAAGATTTCTCCAAATCATTGAAAATAACTTATCTTAAGCAAAAATTGCTAGGGCAAGTACTATTCCAGTTCTTTTTCTCAAAGTTTCTTGACTTACAAACCCAAGTTGAAATGACGACTCTTTCAAAAAAAAAAAAAACCATTAACATACTTTTCTGAAACCAATAACCAAAAGAGCCTAAATTGCATTACAAAGTATCAAAAAGTCCTAACGGATTAAAGCGTATTACTTACAAGAAAGACCATAATTTTTGGAGTAGAAGTCAAGAGTGACATCTAAGCCGAGAGATTGTAAGGAAGTCCTCTTAGATTAAACCAATTAAAAACAAGATATCCAGTTATAAATGGAATGAGGGAATTTACTCATTGGCATTGTTAAACCTTAAGTACTGATGTTCCCCAAGAAGAAGATATGAGTCTTGATTACAAGAAACCCCTCAAGAGATGATTGATTAAGCTAAGACAACACTTTGTTTCTAGGATTAAACCAAAACCTCTAAGAAAAATGAGGCAAAAGAGTAAGTGATTATTGAGCAGTAGGGAATGCTTACCCTTTATTTGTATTTTTAGGAGCCTTGTCAGATTCTTTACTTGTTAGAAATGCTCACTAAAAAAAAGGAACACTTTAATATTTTTCCACATTATCCTTAGGTTTCAAAAGACCATTTTTTTGAAAATTTGCAGAAAAATTTTAGTTATCACTTGTTCAGAAGTCTTAAGTCATCTTGCATTTGAATGTTATTGAAAAAAAAATGAATAAGATTCTCACTTAGGATATTCTTCCTTTAATGGGGTAGTCAGCCCAAAGAGGGGCACTCCCCTAGATCTCTCAAGGTTAGCCTGCAAGGGGGCACCTTTTGAGCCATCATTTTCATTTAGGTCAGTCAGCTCTTGGAGCACTTTCCTAAAACTTTCCATTCTAGGTTAGGCAGCCCATAGGGGGCCCTTTCCTAAAACTTTCCATCCTAGGTTAGGCAGCCCATAGGGGGCCCTTTCCTAAAACTTTCATCCTAGTTAGCAGCCCATAGGGCCTTCGAAAAATTTCCATTCTAGGTTAGGCAGCCCATAGGGGGCCCTTTCCTAAAAAAAATTTCCATTCTAGGTTAGGCAGCCTATAGGGGGCCCTTTCCTAAAACTTTCCATTCTAGGTTAGGCAGCCCATAGGGGGCCCTTTCCTAAAACTTTCTAATTCAAGGTTAGGCAGCCCATAGGGGGCCCTTTCCTAAAAACCTTGTCCTCAAGGTCAGCCCATAGGGGCACTTTTTGAGACAAGTCCAATTCTAGGTTAGGCAGCCCATAGGGGGCCCTTTCCTAAAACCTGTTCTCATGTCAGCCCATAGGGGCACTTTTTGAGCAATCTATTCAAGGTTAGCAGCCCATAGGGGGCACTTTTTGAGACAAGTCTAATTCAAGGTTAGGCAGCCCATAGGGGGCCCTTTCCTAAAAACCTTGTCCTCAAGGTCAGCCCATAGGGGCACTTTTTGAGACAAGTCCAATTCTAGGTTAGGCAGCCCATAGGGGGCCCTTTCCTAAAAACCTTGTTCTCATGGTCAGCCCATAGGGGGCACTTTTTGAGACAAGTCTATTTCAAGGTTAGGCAGCCCATAGGGGGCCCTTTCCTAAAACTTTCCATTCTAGGTTAGGCAGCCCATAGGGGGCCCTTTCCTAAAAAAGATTCCATTCTAGGTTAGGCAGCCCATAGGGGGCCCTTTCCTAAAACTTTCCATTCTAGGTTAGGCAGCCCATAGGGGGCCCTTTCCTAAAACTTTCCATTCCAGGTTAGGCAGCCCATAGGGGGCCCTTTCCTAAAAACCTGTCCTCATGGTCAGCCCATAGGGGGCACTTTTTGAGGCAACTTTCCATTCTAGGTTAGGCACCCATAAGGGGGCCCTTTCCTAAAACTTTCCATTCCAGGTTAGGCAGCCCATAGGGGGCCCTTTCCTAAAAACCTTGTTCTCAGGGTCAGCCCATAAGGGGCACTTTTTGAGACAAGTCTAATTCAAGGTTAGGCAGCCCATAGGGGGCCCTTTCCTAAAAACCTTGTCCTCATGGTCAGCCCATAAGGGGCACTTTTTGAGGCAAATCTTCAATTCAAGGTTAGGCAGCCCATAGGGGGCCCTTTCCTAAAACTTTCCATTCTAGGTTAGGCAGCCCATAGGGGGCCCTTTCCTAAAACTTTCCATTCCAGGTTAGGCAGCCCATAGGGGGCCCTTTCCTAAAAACCTTGTTCTCAGGGTCAGCCCATAGGGGGCACTTTTTGAGACAAGTCTAATTCCAGGTTAGGCAGCCCATAGGGGGCCCTTTCCTAAAAACCTTGTTCTCAGGGTCAGCCCATAGGGGGCACCTTTTGAGACAAGTCTAATTCAAGGTTAGGCAGCCCATAGGGGGCCCTTTCCTAAAAATTTCCATTCTAGGTTAGGCAACCCATAGGGGACCCTTTCCTAAAAATTTCTATTCTAGGTTAGGCAGCCCATAGGGGGCCCTTTCCTAAAAATTTCCATTCTAGGTTAGGCAGCCCATAGGGGGCCCTTTCCTAAAACTTTCCATTCTAGGTTAGGCAGCCATAGGGGGCCCTTTCCTAAAAACTTTGTCCTCATGGTCAGCCCATAGGGGGCACTTTCTGAGGCAAATTCTTCAATCCAGGTTAGGCAGCCCATAGGGGGCCCTTTCCTAAGAAAACCTTGTCCTCATGGTCAGCCCATAGGGGGCACTTTTTGAGGCAAATTTCCATTCTAGGTTAGGCAGCCCATAGGGGGCCCTTTCCTAAAACTTTCTACCTCAAGGTTAGCCCATAGGGGGCACTTTTCGAGGCATTTTATCAAAGGTTAGTCAGCCCATGAGGGGCACTTTCCTAAACCCTCCCGATTAGTCAGCTCTCGGGGCACTTTTCGGTCATATTTCTTTCCAAGGTTGCAAGTCTGATAAGACGCTTCCTATCATCATTTCTCATACATTTCTACTCAAAGCTTGAGATATGTCCTGTCGCCAATTAGTTAACTCATAAAGCACTTTTTGGAGAAGGAAACATTACCTTGAATCATTTGGAACATCTTCAAATCGTAGGATTATCAGCTCTTGGGGCATTTTCCTACCAAAACCTAATTTAGGAGGCCAAAAATGGTGTCTTTTGTTTGTCTTTGTAGTTAAGTTTTTCAAACTTTACTATAAAGAGGGGCAGCTGTAAACACCCCATTTTTGCCCTAGGAATCAATAATTTTCAATAATAATCAATTTTCAATTTTTCCTAATTTTTCCTAATTTTTCCTTAATTTAGCATAAATAATAAAAATATTCAAAAAATGAAAATAAAATAGGAAAACACTTCAATTTTGAAAAATGATTTTAGAAATAGCAATAATGAATAATAAATATTTTTTACAAATTTTTGAAATTTCAAAAAATACAAAAAAATAAAAAAATTGCATCGCATATGTACAATTTGCGATGTAAGTAAAATCGGGAAATTGGGCCAGCTCAGCTGGCTCGTGTGTGCGCCTGGGAACCGTGTGAAGGCTGAAGGTCGCGAGTTCGAATCCCCCGCAGGCGCTCGGCAAAAATTTTTCGTTCTTTTCCCTGGAGCTGCCACGTGGCAGCATGTGATTGGCCGAGGGAAGTCACGCGCGTCGCGCGTGATCGTCTTCTTCGCGAGCCCAGCCGGAGGAAAAAGTCCGACAGAAGTCCGACGAAGGCGAAATCGGCCGTTTTCTTTTTAATCTTCTAGATTAAAGTCAAGATAAGGCCAAATCCATCAGATAAACCAAAGGAACACAAGAGATTAACATCAAATCGCCGGGATAAAATCGAATCTAAGAAACGGAAAAATATGGGTTTATCTAAATCGGCCGATTCGAGCTTATCCAAGAGGAGTTCGAGGTGCCTATAAATAGAGGAGAACAGGAGGAAGCCAGAGCACGAAGAAACACGAAGAAAAAGTGAGAGAAAGAGAGAGAAAGGAGTGAATCGGAGTACGCTGGAGGAACTTGAAGCCGAGACCATCGATCGGAGTTGGAGCAACCGCTAGGAGGCGATCTGGGAGTAAGCCACCACCACCATCGGATTCAACACCCTCAAGAAGCTAGGATTCGACACTTCACCCGCCGCAAACGACCGCCAGAACGCCGTGAACGAGCCAACCCCGCCGCCGTCTCCGACCGATCCGATCCGACCCGATTTGACCCGACCGACCCGACCCGTGTAGCGACCCGGATCCAGGTAAGTCGGATTTTCTAGATTTATTATTATTTATTTTGTTTATTTGATTATTCTGAATTTATTTATTTATTATTATTATTTTGTTAGCCATTTATTTATTTATTTGTTTATATTTTCAATAAATAGGAAAAATGTAGAAATTAGATTTTTCTAGAATTAAGAAAAATGTAAAAAAATAATAAATAAATAAAATGTAAAAAAAAATAATAAAATAATAAAAGAAAAAAAAATAAAAAATAGAATAAAATAATAAAAAGATTAGGAAAAATAATAGTAAAACTTTAGATTTCAAAATAGGATAGATAATAACTTATGATAAAATGTTCTAGCATAAAAATTACAAAAAATTTATAAAAATCACAAAAACTTATAAAAAATCACAAAAATCATAAAAAATCATAAAAATTAATAAAAATTTAAAAATTATGAAAATAGAAGAAAAATTAAGTTTTAGCACAAAATCTTTTTCTTCAAATAAATCCAAAATTGATGTTTTCCCAAAAAAAAAAAATCATTTTCAAAATAAAATCAAAGTTTAGGCTTAGAAATTTTTAGAAAAATTCAAAAAAATGTTAAAGACATAAATCATAAGAAATTTCAAAATTAAAATTCACCAACAAATCTAAAGGTTTTCAGAAAAGCGAACTACGGCTTGTTTGATCCTGAATAGCAGGTACGTAGGCACCCATTCGGGTCAACCCCTAAAATAAAGAAAAATCATTTTCTCAAAATAATTCTCAAACATAATAAAAAGTAACAGAAACACAAATGAAACACATTTCTAAAGATAAACAATTTTGGGAGATTAGGTGGTAACCGTAAAGGTTTTAATAGGTTAGCCTCCGGACTTAGAAGCTCTGGTTTTCCCTTTTCCTCTTTTCACAAAAACGAGAAGAGGAAAGAACGACGACTAGTGGTCCAAATTAAGACTAATCCGCTCCTTTAGTCTTAATTCAATTTTCCCAACAAACAGTTGGGTGGCGACTCCAAAAATCAAACGAAATTCCTAACCCAAGTCGAGGATCTAGATTAGATGAGCATAGGGTTTAGTTTAGATCGGATTAGGAATGGGAATTCAAAAATTAGACTCGACAATCCTAAATTACACATTTTAGTAATTTTAAATTCCAAAATTTTATTGACCCATAAATTGACTTCATTTAATTTTTTTAATTTAATTATTGCCTTTGTTGACCTTAAGATACTTCACCATATTCAATTTTCCATCCAATTTAAAGAAATTAAACATTCAAATCATGTGTACCACATAAATCATAAATCCATTAAATTGACATGCTCAAACATAAATTAAATACTTATTTTATGCATAATAGTGGTGTGATGACCCTATAGGGAGCCTAGTAGAATTGCTTGAGAGTTGCCATATCATGTGTATACCCGCAATATGAAAACCACCTTGTAAGTTAGAAGTTGTATGACTTTAACTAAATAATCATTCCTCATCATAACTGATAGTACATATAATTAATTATTATGAAAATAACTATGGAAATCGATATATTACAATTTACTAGAATTGCAAAGAATTAATAGCCCCTACTAAATAGTAAAACTAGGTGATATCAACATTTAAGAACATTGGTTCAAAAAAGTTTTGGAAAATGACAAAGTTCTATAATAAATAGCTTTACAAATTCTTATTCCCTCATCCTCGACTTTTTACTATCTTCTAATTCTCTATCTATTCCTAGAGCTTGAGTTTGAAACACTCATCACTTTGATCCTAGCCCATTTCCTAGCTTTAGAGTACCTTGCAAGACAAACTAATGAGGGGTGAGCAAACCATAGCTTAGTGAGTTCACCTATCACTACTACCATTCAAGCAAGTTATCAAACATTAATTAGCACATTATGAAATCTATCTACATATGAAATGAATGCATGCATGATGAATGCAAGTAACACATTATTGGGAGTCGAGAACCATGAAAGATATATATTTGCATTTTTTTTACTTCGATTAAATCCATACTTACTCACATGAAGCACCTCACCTTACTTGGGAGGTTGTTTGAGGGCACGGTCCCCTAAACAAACTCGACACTTACCCATCACCGAGAACAAAAATGCCATAAGGGCCAATTTTGGTTAATTCCGCGCTAGGCCATTCATGGCCAAATTAGGTGATCTCTCATCAGGGCATCTACCTATAACCAAACTATTAACAATGCCTCACAGGTCTCAAACAAAAGTTATCCTAACTGCTTTGCTTTTAACGAAATCAGTTTTGATAAAATTACCATTGTCAACATCGAGGTTTTCTAAACAACAGCTCCTAAGAGCACATGCAGGGTTTTTGGTATAACATTTGTGAAAAAATTTTAAAAAGACTTAAAAGGTTTCAAAAAGTTTTAATATGTTTCAAAAATTTCTAATAAAGGTTAAAAACTCTTCATTTCTTTTTGTGTACTTGTTGAATCATACACATGTGATTAGTAATCTAGTTATTTTAGCTAATGTAAAGTCCTAAAACTTATATATATATATATATATATATATATAAATCGGATCTTCAAATGTTTGCCCAATCCTGTCTAGCCCTTCCTTCCAGACACCGGTCAACAGCAGCAGCAGTCTGGTCAATCAGCCGCCTTTGTTACGTCGCCCATATCCGGTCGCATCATCCGTCTCGTTGTCCCCCACCCTACTTCTCCATTTCCTTCCTTCCTTTCTCCCTCTTCTTTTTCTTCTGGTTGCAGCATTACCCCACGTCAACTACCCAAACATAACTTTGCTCTTCTTCCTTCTTCTCCATTCTTTCCACCTTTCAACCAACTTCGCCTCCTTCCTGTATTCTTCCATCCCCTTCTCTTTTTCTCACTTCCTCTCATGTGGCGAGGCAGTCACCTAAGGTTCCAGGTAAGTTCCAATAGCATCTTGGCTCCGACGGACTGCGAAGGGGAGTGTTAGTGACGTCTGGCGTCTAAGGGAAGAAAAAGGGAAGGCTTTAGTTGGGAAAAGAGGCTAAGGGACACCGTGGTCACATCTTCCACTTCTGATGAAACTCAAATTCTAGTCTCTTTCGTTGAAGAAGATGAAGACAGGAGGGCGGGCTTCAAAAGCAAGCATTCCTAGTTGGATTGCCCTTTGTTTTTAGCATCGGTAATGCTTGTTGCTGCGTAATGATGTCACTTAGGGAGTTTGGTCTGTGCTTGAAAAGGGTAGATGTATCTAGTCAAATATTCGAAGTAATTTTCGTGTTGATGAGGGGGGGTGGGGGTGCACGGCGCATGCAGCAACTTGCGCTATCCTTAGTTACTGAATCAACTGGTATAGATCAAATAGATCTCTTGGTTTTGGATAGTCATGTTGTATATTCGTCAAGTGAGGAAAAATCAACATCACGCTTCTACATAATGTAGTGCTCGCATGCTGCATCTCAAAGAGATGTTTCAGTGCCTATAAAGGATGTTTTTGTCAGCTCGTGGGGTGCACTCATCAAAAGAACTCAGCAAAGTTGGATGACAAGCCCCATTATGAGTACTTTCATGTGCTTCCTTATGCTGAGACTATGTTGGATTGGTTTTTTCGGGGAAGCTTCTCCTGATAGTTCGCAAAATTTGAAGGATGCTATAAGGGATGTTAAAAGATAAGAAAACAAGGTCCTGAGCTTCAAAACGATGGAGACAAAAACAAATCAAATTTAGACTCTGATATGGTTTATTGTGTTGATAAGCAGGATAATGCCGTTGGTGAAATACCAGTAACAGTGAATAAGAGTGAAAGACGTTCCACAAAAGTTGACTATGACAATATTAGTTCTCTGTAAAACTCAGATGTAAATGATTGTTCTGTTCCTGCTCAAGAGAAACACAGCATTGTTCAGAGAACTACTTTGCTAGAGTACTTGCAAGAGAAGGAGACTTCTTTGTTGGAAAAGGATTAAAATGGCCTAAATAGTGAGGGCCTTAATTGAGGGAGGAAGGAGGACAATAACCACGATCCAATAGCTACAACAACAACGATAGCGGCGACAACGAACAACAGTAATGGCAACCGTAATGACCGTTGCAGGGGCGTGAGAAGGGGGAGAGGGAAAGGAGAGAAAGAAGAAGGAAAGAGAAGAGAAGAGGAGAAAAAGGAAGAGGAAAAAGGAGTCGGCGGGAGAGGAAGGAAAAGAATAGGAAATTAAATGTAAATGTGTATGTATGGGTGATGGTGTGTGGTGTGTGAACATGTGTGTGTACGTATGGAAGGTGAATGTAGTGTGTGCGAAGTATGTGATGCGTGTGTATTGGTGGTGTAAGGTGTAAGTGGAGTATGTGTGTAAGTGTATGAGATGATTTGTGGTGTGGGTATGTGAGTATATATATGGGAGTTGTGAGGTGTATGTGGAGCATATGTGTATGTGTACATATTTGGAGTATAAGGTGTATGTAGAGTATGTATGTCGGTGGTGTGAGATGTGAATGGAGTATGTGTGTATGTATGCACTAGTGGTGTGTGTGTATGTGGACTTGAGGAGAAAAGAGAATAATAAAGTGCAGTTGTGTGTACATGTAATTAGGTGTATGGTATGGTTGTGTGTATGTATGTGTCGGTGCGTGCGTGGTGTGTAGAGTGTGTATGTATATGGATAAGAATATGTGGGTGTGTGTACGTGGTGTGTAGGAAAGGTTGGTGTATATAAAGTAATGGAAGCGTGAGTGAGGATGAAAACTAGTAGAAAAGACAGGAAACCTTGTTGGTGGAAATACCAACAAAGGAGAGAAGAAAGAAGGTGATACAAAACCTTTAAGGACTACTAAATCCTATGGGTTGTCCTACAAATAGATTGTTGGAAGATATTAGAGACAAATTGATAAACAAAAGGTTTAATGATGCTTCATGAAAAGGAGAAGTGTTTATGATGGTGTAGATGGCAAAAGGAAAGATTCGAGCAACATCTAAGATGATGGCTTGGGGATATTTGGAATGAAATGGGTTTCACAATGGAATGTTCAAAGGATGTTGAGGAAGATCATTCTTGGTCAAATACCCTAATGCAAGACCTTTAGTTGTCCTTTCTAAAGGTATCTTGCATACATGGAAGAAGGAATTCCAAATTTAGCAGGCCGAAGACATTCCATTGCTTGACTTCTACACAAGGAAAGGAGACAATCAATCACAGCAACTTAGGGTCTTGGAAGCAATGATTCGTAGGAAGGTCATTCCTTTTGAAACCCTATATCATAATCACGTTGAAAAAGTGTTCAATG
Organism: Laguncularia racemosa; assembly: GCA_037954665.1. Taxonomy (NCBI): domain Eukaryota; kingdom Viridiplantae; phylum Streptophyta; class Magnoliopsida; order Myrtales; family Combretaceae; genus Laguncularia; species Laguncularia racemosa. The sequence goes on along the minus strand of JBBMOL010001262.1, from coordinate 1,118 downwards.
ATTCAAATCTTGTTTGCCCAAAGTTCCTTAAAGAGGAGACTTCACGCCTTGCCATCAACGCAAGATGAGCAGAGTACATATATTAGGCGCTGGGAAACTACCAAAGTCAAGTGGAGATGCTGCTTTCTATGATTGGGTTGAGAAAGCATTGCAAAAGGACACTGATTTCAAGAAGAAGGTAAAGGGCTTACCAGCTGAAATCACTCAACTCCAATTAGGACTATGATGATCCTAAACAGTTAAGTGGGAAACTTAATGATATGCTATAATGTTGTGTTATATGTTGATATGCTATGTATGTTAAATTGTTGGTTTATTGTATTTGCAATTGATTGTGATTATTGTCAAGCTGAGTTATGTAGTGGGGATTAATGAGTTAGGAAAAAAGTCGTGAAGAGTGTATAGGAATGAATGGTTCAAGGGTTTAGATGTCACTACCTTAGTACTTAGCACCATATTGCTAGCGCTATTACCATAAGCATAACCCATGATTCAAAATTGTTTTCTTCAAATCAACAAAAATATAGAAACCTAGCTTTTCCTTCTATAGCTACTGAGTAGGTGTGCTTAGTTGGAATAGGGTATATGGATGTCATTATGTATACATATCAGAGTTGGTTCCTGAATGTGTACATTTACTTAGGCAAGCTTATTTTCCTAGTATATCTATATAATACACTCATAAAAACAACCATACAAATCATGAGTGCAATCTTGATTTTTATAACTCAACAATCCTATTTTCTTGCCCTCTCAAGTACGTAAAGGAAGGTGTCTAGTAAATTGTCTTTGATTAAAGATATGTCACGGACATACCTATATGTGTATATATATATATATATATTATACATAGATTTCTTGAGAACTGATAAAAGTAAATTAACCTTTGTAAATCATGGGCATTAATGATGAATTTGTATAATCTTTTGAATAAAATCAATGCGGATTCGGTATTTAACAGATAAAAATATGTTCTAGGGTATAATACCAAAGAGAAGGAGAAAGATCACAAAAGGAGCATAATTGAAGCTTAAAAGGTCAAGTTAAAGTTACTCATGGACAACACGTGGAAAGCCACGGCCGTGTCATGAATCGTGGGCGCACCTGAAGATGAAAGC